>CM060694.1:42767117-43036063 GCA_030686995.1 Artemisia argyi
GCAATATCTTTGCCTTCGAACAATTCTAGCACTCCCGACCGTAGGATCATGGAACTTGAGGACCAAGTCAAGTTTCTCATGAAATCTTACGAAGCTCCTAAGCCTTCAAGCCAAGCGAACAAAATCACTTCTCCATGCGAATTATGTAGTGGTCCCCACGACACTCGTGATTGTGTGGAACTCCCCGGAACAGCTTTTGCGGACTACGCATCCACGCGTACCGACGAAGCGGGAGATAAGTGGTACACTTTCAAGCCCGAGCCAAACACTTACGGTGATTCATACAACCCCTCGTGGAAAAATCACCCAAACCTTAGGTGGAAACAAAATCAACCCAATTCTTCCAATCCGCCTAATCGTTACCAACCAAACGGTCCACCCTCCAACCGTACTCTCAACAACAATCCTTCTAACAACTTTGGTAGTACTAACAATCTTGAATGATTGATGTCTAAGTTCATGGCATCTCAAGAAGCTCGCATATCTAAGTTTGAAGCCGATTTCAAACAAATGCAAAGCGAGATGACCACTAGAATTGACGCATTGTTGAAGATTCTCAATGACCGAGAAATGGGAGCACTTCCAAGCGACACAATCAAAAATCCGAAACTAAACGTTAATTCCATATCTTCAGTTTCGTCACCCACTTCGTGTCCACAATACTACTCGGTTAAACCAACGAGCACGTATTTCAAACAAAATCAAATTCTTCAAAAGGACCAATCAAATAAAACACCCGATATAGAACCGGTCAAATGTATAGTTGAAACGCCCCCTACGCAAGACCTTGACAATGAATTCAAAGAACTTCACCTTGAACGCCCCGTCATTGATGTCTTAGCACGTGCTCCTTACTATAGTGCCCTCCTAGAAAAATATGAGAAGTTTAAACTAGGTAAAAATGGGACCGCCTTCGTTCAAAACAAGTTGCCTAAAAAGCTTGATGATCCGGGTATATTTGTTTTGCCTTGTAAGATAGGAAGATCCGAAGCTCTCGACACACTAGCCGATTTAGGATCAAGCCTGACGAGGCGAAAAATGATCCGTTTTTAGGGGGTCATTTAAGCCCGAATCCGAATTTATTTGATCAAATATTGCCCTAAATCGTTCCTTTTGTGATTTTAGGTACTTTGGGAGAGAAATCTGGAAAAGGAAGCAATTCGGACGTTTTTGGAGCATAAAAGTGAAGAAAACGCCAAAGTCTTAATTTTCCATGCTGGGAACAGTAGGTGACGGCGTCAAGAGTATTTCTCTGACGGCGTCAAGAGCAGAAGTCCATGACAACCCAGAACAGATTTGACGGCGTCACGTAGGAAGGGCGTCAAGAGTAAAAGAGTCATGACGGCCTGAAATTGTATTAAGTCTTGACGGCGTCAAATGTAGATCAAGGCAGTCCGAGAAGAGTTTTGGCGGCGAGGTGATGGCGTCACAGGCTTTGTCTTGACGCCGTCAAACCCATTTTTCTATATATAGTTTTCTAATTTTCACACATTAGAGAGAAGTTTTGGAGAAACCCTAAGTACGATTTTGGTATAACTTTACAGGTTTTTCAAGGGTTCCAAACCCTTGATACCTTTCATGTTTAATCAAGATAAGTGTTCCTTTAATTCAATCAAAATGTCTATGTGTTGGTTGTCTATATCTTGTTCTTGTCTTAATTCTATCATGCTAGGCTAGATCTATCTTGTGTTTGCTTAGATCTAATGAAACCTAGATGTTAATTATGTGTTGATTACTTGTTTATCTTTGTCTTGGATGAGTGATTTATATGTTAGGCTTAAGAAAACTGGCAGATCTCCATTTGGTAACATGCTTGAACGTCTTAAGAAACATGAACCGAGGCGCACTAGGTCTTTATTGGTTGTATTTAATGCATGAGCCACTGTTTACAATCCCTATAGTTGTGATGGGCATGGTGTAAGAGGAGATAAGAGCTCATAGAATTGGGGAGTTATGTGTGCCACCCCATGAATGGTATTAAGGAATACGATCCGTCATCCATGCAATTATAACAAGTAATTAACGTGTAAAAGATGTCTAGGGAGTAGTGAAATCTAACTAAACACATTTTCTCCAATTACTGCTCATAACTTTAGTATAATTTAGCATATTTCAATTTCTAGTATTTTATTTTGATTGCATCTTAGTATTGGGTTAGTTGATTAGCAACTAATTCCGCCCAAATCCTTCAAACCCCGAGATTTTACTTGCTTTCATAAAAATATAAAAATACAAAAATAATGATCCCTCACCCTTAGAACTAGTATTTAGGCTTTCTAATCCTAGCGACACTATTCCTAAGCTGAACGATCAATCCCCCAGTACTTGTCACTATACTATACTACAACGATCAGGTACACTGCCTGGTGGGGGTTGTAAGCTTCTCGAGATCCCTCGAGAGGTAAAGCCTGTTGCGATTCCCACACATCAGGTTTTTGGCGCCGCAGCCCGCGGAATAGTTATTGTCTAGGTTAGAATTTCTTTTTATTAGGTCTACTTGCTAGATTCCTTTCTAGTAAGATTTTATTTTTATTTTTTAGGTTTCTTTAGTCTATCTTATTTCTTTGTGCCTTTGTTCGTAACCACCCGACATCATGGACAACGGGAACATCTTTGAACCCGTCATCCCACTACAACAAAACCCACCATTAGAACCCTTTAGGCCCCGAACCTTAGGAGAGTATTCCCGACCTAGCCACCAAGGCAACCGAAACACCATTGAGCTCACCGGAGCCAATGTGACCCCCTTGCGATCCGACACCATCCGGTTGGTGCAAAGCGGATGTGCATTCCATGGACTTCATTCCGAAGATCCAAACCAACATCTTAAGGACTTCCTCAAAATCGTAGATTCCATAGACCTAGATGTTGCAACTAGAGAGACAACCCGATTACGCCTATTCCAATTCTCTCTACGGGATCAAGCTAGTCAATGGCTTGAGCGTTTACCCGCGGGATCCATCACAACATGGGATGATCTCACCACTCGTTTCCTTACTCAATTTTTCCCACCGGGGAGAACTACTAAGCTTAGAAATGACATCTTGATGTTCCAACAACGTCAAAATGAATCTCTTTATGAAGCATGGACTCGTTTCAAGGACTTACTCCAAAAAGTCCCTCATCATGGCATAGATCTTTGGCTCCAAGTCCAAATTTTTTATGACCATATCGACATCTCTACGAGGCGAGTCATTGACCAATCGGCCGGTGGTAAGCTACGTGATCTAAGTGCGGAACAATCATGGGAACTCATAGAAGATCTTGCTCTCTATGACAACAAAAGTTGGAATGATCCCCGTGACTTGAACAAAACGGTCAAGGCAATATCTTTGCCTTCGAACAATTCTAGCACTCCCGACCGTAGGATCATGGAACTTGAGGACCAAGTCAAGTTTCTCATGAAATCTTACGAAGCTCCTAAGCCTTCAAGCCAAGTGAACAAAATCACTTCTTCATGCGAATTATGTAGTGGTCCTCACGACACTCGTGATTGTGTGGAACTCCCCGGAACAGCTTTTGCGGACTACGCATCCACGCGTACCGACGAAGCGGGAGATAAGTGGTACACTTTCAAGCCCGATCCAAACACATACGGTGATTCATACAACCCCTCATGGAAAAATCACCCAAACCTTAGGTGGAAACAAAATCAACCCAATTCTTCCAATCCGCCTAACCGTTACCAACCAACCGGTCCACCATCCAACCGTACTTTCAACAACAATCCTTCTAACAACTATGGTAGTACCAACAATCTTGAAGGATTGATGTCAAAGTTTATGGCATCTCAAGAAGCTCGCATATCTAATTTTGAAGCCGATTTCAAACACAAGCAAAGCGAGATGACCACTAGAATTGACGCATTGTTGAAAGTTCTCAATGACCAAGAAATGGGAGCACTCCCAAGCGACACAATCAAGAATCCGAAACTAGACGTTAATTCTATATATTCAGTTTCGTCACCCACTTCGTGTCCACAATACTACTCGGTTAAATCAACGAGCACGTGTTTCAAACAAAACCAAGTTCTTCAAAAAGACCAGTCAAATAAAACACCCCATATAGAGCCGGTCAAAAGTATAGTTGAAACACCTCCTACGCAAGACCTTGACGATGAATTCAAGGAACTTCACCTTGAACGCCCCGTCATTGATGTCTTAGCGCGTGCTCCTTACTATAGTGCCCTCCTAGAAAAATATGAGAAGTTTAAACTAGGTAAAAATGGGACCGCCTTCGTTCAAAACAAGTTGCCTAAAAAGCTTGATGATCCGGGTATATTTGTTTTGCCTTGTAAGATAGAAAGATCCGAAGCTTTCGACACACTAGCCGATTTAGGGTCAAGCCTCAACTTGATTCCCTTATCCTTATTCACCGCTCTTAAGCTAGGAAAGTTAGAGGAAACGGAGGTATTGATAGGGCTAGCGGATGGGAGAATTGCCCACCCGGTTGGAATGATTAAGGATGTAGTTGTTCACATAGGAAAATTAACTATATTAGCGGATTTTCACGTCCTAGGCATGGTTAGTGACACTACATGCCCATTATTGGTAGGAAGAGGATTTTTAGCAACCGCTAGCGCCATGATAGATTGTAAGGAGTCTAAGATAGCGGTAGGTGAAGGCGATACTTGGTCGGTGTACGATGTAAAGAAGCATAGTTATGATTGTGATGATGAACCGACACCGCATAGGGTAGAGATGAATAGGAGACCATCTAGATACGGACCTTGGATAAAAAGGAACTTCATAGGACCTCAATGCCCATTTTATCTAGAGAAAGATTTCGTGGAAAAAACACATTCGGTAGAACAACTCATAGCTAGAGATGAAGAGCTAGACCCCTTTGAGGACCCCTTAGTCTTTAGGAAGATGATTGAGTTCTTGAGCGTAATGCCTATTAATATAGAGAGGGAGACAAGTGTAAATGGAGGTGGGACAAGCCACCTAAAGAAGGTGATGGAACATGGCATATGAGGATGACTTTGTATGATCCGGATGGAGAAAAGTTTGAAAGGTCATACCACACTAAGGAAACCGATAGGAAGTTGAAACCTAAGTTTGATCCCAAAGATGTCCTCAATGAGGAACTCACCCGAATCACGTAGTAACCCATGACCTTGAGTCTAGCTACAAGACTCGTAAATAAAGAAAAGCGCTTCTTGGGAGGCAACCCATGTTTTGTGTGATTTTATTTGTTTGATTGTTATTTGCTTCCGTATGCATGCTTAATTTTTATTGTTGGTTGATCATGTTTCTAAACTAAATAGTGGAAATACTTTACTTTGTTGTTTTGGCTTAGTCTCAACTCCACCTAAAGGTATTTTTGCAAAAGATAAGTGTAAGGGGAAACCCCAAATATGTT
Source organism: Artemisia argyi (assembly GCA_030686995.1). Classification (NCBI taxonomy): domain Eukaryota; kingdom Viridiplantae; phylum Streptophyta; class Magnoliopsida; order Asterales; family Asteraceae; genus Artemisia; species Artemisia argyi. Next base: position 42,772,482 of record CM060694.1, read on the forward strand.
TTTAAGAAACAAACCGATCATGATTCTCCACAATAATAAATGAACATGTATATTCGTATTTGTTAGAGTCAAATGCTTGTATTGAGTCATAATGAAGTTTTGCAGGATTTTCTAGGAAGTAGGACCAAGTTTTTCCAGAAATTTTCCGGAAACTTAACATAAGGATTTCTGCAGGTCAATTCTGACGGCGTCAGGGGTTTACTCTTGACGGCGTCAGGAGTTAAAATCTGGAAATTTTACCGGTTTTGTTTTTCTAACGGAGTCTTATGGTTTTTGTGAATTATTAAGTTTTATAATCTCTAGGAGATCTGCAAACTTCATTCCACAAGCATTATATCTTATCTTGTTTTCTAGGATTTAGTAACTTATATAGAATGCCGCCGATTTTACGCGAGGTTGTCTTGTCCATTTTGTCAGGTTTTACAGGTTATGTATGACAAGAAGATGATTTACATTCTGGAAGGGAAGCTTTGATTGTTCATTTTCTTGGAGGAAGATTTAACCTAGCCACCTTATTATCCATACCGAGCGAATCAGGGGAGTATTTGATTTCATTCTCTTTACTTTTTCACTTTTACATTCTTTACTTGAACATTGGGGACAATGTTCATCTTAAGTGTAAGGGGAGGGTAAAAAGATGATACCTTACATATGCACTTTCGCTTGAGTTTGTTTTGTTTAATGGTAGATGTGTAATAAAACTATGAGAAATACTTGTTAGTGCAATTTTAGCGCCAAATTTAAATTTTTTTACAACATTTAGGAGTGAAACTTGAGCCATAGCAATCGTCTCATGGATAGGAGATTGTATGACTAGCACATAACCGTATATTCAGAAAAATTTTCCACCAAAATATGTGAGGTTCGCCTTTAGATTTGATAGGAAAAACATTTACTATTAGTGCTTATGAGTGTACCGGTAGCATTTAGATTCTAGAACTTGCGTTAGTGATGCATCCCAAGACCGCTAGTGAGACTACATTCGTGTGATAGGATTTACTACATGATAAGAGGCATTAGGATCACCCTTGTATTAAACCCGTATTATAATTTCTTGACCATTTAAGTCATATTACTTGGCTAGTTAAGTCAACTAATTTTTTCCACACCCTTAGCGTTGTACTCATTTTTAGTACACGAAACCCCTAGTACACCCCTCCGAGCCTATCTTTTCGTTTCTAACTTTAAGCATTTTACTTAAAGGAAGAATTTGTTACACCCCACTTATATGTACAACCAAATCGCCTTAGCCTTCCGTGTATGCGCTCATTTTTAGTGCATTATTGTTATTTGTTAAACCCTAAGTTAACTTTCTAATTGCTTACATGGTTGCTAAGTCGAGTTATATCTTTGTACATATTGTTTTGGGACGATTGGGACTCATGGGTAAGTACTTATTTTATGGAGTAATGGGGAAGAACATCATTTATTACCCTCATATGTACGTTAATCTTAAAAGTGCTCAAAGTGTTTTGATTTTCTTAATTCGAGTCATTAGTTTAGTTAAATGTAAAGTATGTAAAGATTCAAGTGTAAGGGGAATGCTCAATCCCCTATGATGTATTATTTTGGATGGTAGGGTAAGAGTGTATGCACACAAAAAAAAAAAAAAAAAAAAAAAAAAAAAAAAAAAAATCGAAAAAAAAAAAATAATAATAAAAAAAAAAGAGAAAAAACATACGGACTACCATCCCGTTTCATTCTATGTTTGTTTTATGTTTTTGTTATTTTTCATTTATTAGCTTAAGTCGAGTCTAGTCTTGGCTTAGCAACGCTATTTTGTACATGTAATTAACTAAGATTGTTAACTCGCCACCAGTAAAACTTCCTTTATCCAACAAAACCGTGTATTTCATATCCCTACACCTAACGTTACGACCCTTTAAAAGACCTCTTTGATAGTTTATCCTAGGTGCTTACGCCATGTGGTGGAGGTTTGATCCTTTCCCAAGCCTATGGTAATCTATTTTGCTATGACAGGTAGTGAGAGATATCTTCCGTTTCCATATTGTAATTTACACTTTATTACACCCGAGAGATGTGAGTATCTAAGCACTATTTGTGAGGTGCTAGTGTATGACCTCCGTGCTTGTCTATTGGTCTTTAGTGGAACGATTATTTGTTGTAATTACTTTTATATTAGTGTTAAATGACTCCTAACTTGTATTTTGACTAGAATAAAAGCGCATTTGCTTGAGGACAAGCAAATCTCAAGTGTAAGGGTATATGATGAGGCGAAAAATGATCCGTTTTTAGGGGGTCATTTAAGCCCGAATACGAATTTATTTGATCAAATATTGCCCTAAATCGTTCCTTTTGTTATTTTAGGTACTTTGGGAGAGAAATCTGAAAAATGAAGCAATTCGGACGTTTTTGGAGAATAAAAGTGAAGAAAACGCCAAAGTCTTATTTTTCCATGCTGGGAACAGTAGGTGACGGCGTCAAGAGTATTTCTCTGACGGCGTCAAGAGCAGAAGTCCATGACGACCCAGAACAGATTTGACGGCGTCACGTAGGAAGGGCGTCAAGAGTAAAAGAGTCATGACGACCTGGAATTGTATAAGTCTTGACGGCGTCAAATGTAGATCAAGGCAGTCCGAGAAGAGTTTTGTCGGCGAGGTGACGGCGTCACAAGCTTTGTCTTGACGCCGTCAAACCCATTTTTCTATATATAGTTTTCTAATTTTCACACATTAAAGAGAAGTTTTGGAGAAACCCTAAGTACGATTTTGGTGTAACTTTACAGGTTTTTCAAGGGTTCCAAACCCTTGATACCTTGCATGTTTAATCAAGATAAGTGTTCCTTTAATTCAATCAATATGTCTATGTGTTGGTTGTCTATATCTTGTTCTTGTCTTAATTCTATCATGCTAGGCTAGATCTATCTTGTGTTTGCTTAGATCTAATGAAACCTAGATGTTAATTATGTGTTGATTACTTGTTTATTTTTGTCTTGGATGAGTGATTTATATGTTAGGCTTAAGAAAACTGGCAGATCTCCATTTGGTAACATGCTTGAACGTCTTAAGAAACATGAACCGAGGCGCACTAGGTCTTTATTGGTTGTATTTAATGCATGAGCCACTGTTTACAATCTCTATAGTTGTGTTGGGCATGGTGTAGGAGGAGATAAGAGCTCATAGAATTGGGGAGTTATGTGTGCCACCCCATGAATGGTATTAAGGAATACTATCCATCATCCATGCAATTATAACAAGTAATTAACGTGTAAAAGATGTCTAGGGAGTAGTGAAATCTAAGTAAACACATTTTCTCCAATTACTGCTCACAACTTTAGTATAATTTAGCTTATTTCCATTTCTAATATTTTATTTTGATTGCATCTTACTATTGGGTTAGTTGATTAGCAACTAATTTCGCCCAAATCCTTCAAACCCCGAGATTTTACTTGCTTTCATAAAAATATAAAAATACAAAAATAATGATCCCTCACCCTTAGAACTAGTATTTAGGCTTTCTAATCCTAGCGACACTATTCCTAAGCTGAACGATCAATCCCCCGGTACTTGTCACTATACTATACTACAACGATCAGGTACACTGCCTAGTGGGGGTTGTAAGCTTCTCGAGATCCCTCGAGAGGTAAAGCCTGTTGCGATTCCCACGCATCAAAGCCTCAACTTGATTCCCTTATCCTTATTCACCACTCTTAAGCTAGGAAAGTTAGAGGAAACGGAGGTATTGATAGGGCTAGCGGATGGGAGTATTGCCCACCCGGTTGGAATGATTAAGGTTGTAGTTGTTCACGTAGAAAAGTTAACTATACTAGCGGATTTTCACGTCCTAGACATGGTTAGTGACACTACATACCCATTATTGATTAGAATAAAAGCGCATTTGCTTGAGGACAAGCAAATCTCAAGTGTAAGGGTATATGATGAGGCGAAAAATGATCCATTTTTAGGGGGGTCTTTTAAGCCCGGAATTGAATTTATTTGATCAAATATTGCCCTAAATCGTTCCTTTTGTGATTTTAGGTACTTTGGGAGTGAAATCTGGAAAAGGAAGCAATTCGGACGTTTTTGGAGCATAAAAGTGAAGAAAACGCCAAAGTCTTAATTTTCCATGCTGGGAACAGTAGGTGACGGCGTCAAGAGTAACTCCCTGACGGCGTCAAGAGCAGAATTCTATGACGACCCAGTACAGATTTGACGGCGTCACGAAGTAGGGCGTCAAGAGTTAAAGTCATGACTTACAACTTCAACTTCTAGATACGATTAATAAAGTTCTTAATAACTTTATTTGATAAAGTTGAATGAATCCGTATATGTATCCAAATGATTTTGGATGCATATTATATAAATTATTTTTGCACATGTTTCAAAGAAATAATTGGTCCTCAAGTACCATATATGAGTACAATTGAGGTTTGGATGCCAATTTTGTAATTAATATGCATCACAAGAGTGTATTTTTCTCTTTTAATATTTGTACATGCATTGTATGTTTTACAACCAATTGATTTGATATTAGGTTGGAAGCTACACATATATTTTTGTCATTTTTACAGGACTTATTCGTAACATCGTCAATTTGATGGACTTCATTGTAAAGTTGTTGCCAACAAAAGTATACGAGCAACTCGTTTAGAAGATTAGCATTCGATGCTTGAAATATACACATTAATTTGAGGAGGAGGAGCATTATATGCACTGCACTCTTTTCCTTCATTAAGTTTTTGTATCCCATTGGGTTTTTTTTTATAAGGTTTTTGATGAAGCAGTTTATGAAGTATAATGAATAATGAATATCAAGGAGGAGTATTGTAAAATATTATGGGCTTATGGGCTTATGTCTATTCATCCTAATCTTGATTAACAAGTTATGGTATTCTTATAAATACATCCTAGTGTAACATTATGAATACATCTTAATAATAAGAATTTTTTTTCTCTCATTCTTGTGTTCTTGTTCATTACATTTATAACATATATCAACTTGATGATTCAATATTTGAAACTGTTCAAAAAAAGAATTCATATTTGAAATTTTGGGTTTACATTGATGATTCAATATGTAGTCAACCAATTACTGAAGTCAATGCTATAATTTAGGAAAATCATTAGCAAGACTTAACTGATTCTCATTCTTCTCAAAACTTAGATTTTATAATTGTTAGTTGTTAAAATAATTTAAATTAGAAACTTGGATCAGAAGCTTTTTACGTTAGTATATATATAAGAATCCATATTTATTTTCTTGGTCACTTTTATTACTCTCTTAATGATAGTTATATTGTTTAATTTTCTTTTGTTTCTTGACAGATCAAGGCTTGCATTGGTTGTTAATTCAAACGAAATCGTAAAAGATATCAATCATGTAGCTCAAACAAATAGTCTTATTTTATGTCGAAGATGTTAATTCAAACGAAATCGTAAAAGATATCAATCATCTATCTCAACCGGTTAGTTATTTAATTTACACCTTTTGTTAATCTTTTCATCTTATCGTAGGTTCTTTTTATTTTCAAGGTTCGCTTTCGAAAGAAATTGCTCCAAAGGTGTTACAAGAAGTCTTCAAAAAGATTAGCATACTTTCGTGGCTCATGATAACAGTTATCCATCCTTTTTTGGTAGGTGAATTTTCTCATATACATTCTTATGTATAACTATTCTTTTATAATATGGCCAATCAGCGGGTCAAATAAACTTACATGGAGTTGTTTCCATTGTCATTATGCTTTTGTACAATCTGTTAAGAACTTTAATTCTATTTTGTTAATACTTAGAAATTTTATTCTATTTTGTTCCATATTAATAATGCGGTGACATTTTAGTTGAAGTTTTTAATGATGCAAAATTGTAACTCTTTTTATGGCACGTGATGGTCCAATAAAAGATGCTTCTAAAATATATAATAGAAATTAGTTCTTATTGTTACGTCTAACAAACAATGACGGGTTAATAAAAAAAAGAAGTTAGAGGTAAATTGTTTAATAGTTGTGAGTGATATATGTAACTAGCGGGGTTACCCGCCGCAACGTTTTGTGTTTTGTATTTTGTCGGTTGTACGGTGTAATTAATAATTTTGTTATTTGAAATATGCATATATTTACTTGGAAGCATAATTTGTTTATTTATTTATTTATTTTATTTTTTTTTTTTTTTGCGTTGCGGTTGAATTTTTTTTTTTGTTGTTTGAGTATTTTAAAAGAAACAAATTTGTATAAGAATTATATATATATATATATATATATATATATATATATATATATATATATATATATATATATATATTGTAGCGCTTACTGTAGCATGAACAGTGGTCGGGTACTGTTCATGTGCTACAGTAACGGCCACGTGGCGGCCTCTCGTTGAGTGCCCGGGGTTTATATATATAGTATAATGGCATAATGTTGATATGTAAACATTTATATCATAATGTAATCAATGCTGAGAATGTTGTCGGTCAACACGTTGAAATTAGAGTGCTCTTGCCAAGAATGTCTCTTGCTCCATTTAAAGAAGACATGTTCCCTTTAAGACTAAAGAGAAAATAATTCTCCTTGTGCCTTAGGTTCGCGATGACTATCAAAGAAGCTCAGGGCCAAACAATTCCAAATGTGGGTGTCTATTTGCCGGACTTTGTTTCTCGCATGGCCAACTTTATATTGCGTTGTTTACAGAGATATCACGTAGAATTACAAAGGTATTAGTGAATCCGGTCAAAGAGTTCGGTGCAAGGAGTCTACAACTCAAATATGTATATATGTACCAAGAAGTTTTACTCGACGAATAACGCGCATTGTTAGTTATCTTATAATTGATGTAATGTTATATTTTTCAATTTAACTAAATGCTTTTATACGTTTCTTGATACATTTTAATAACTTTTTTTTAGTTGAATTATCACATGTTACAACCTTTTGCAGTTCCATTTTGACATTTTCATGTTGTATATATAACGTTACATGAAACACTTAACCATAATATCGCAACTTTAGTTGTTTGCCGCTAGAAAATACCGTTCCAACTTTCATCTTTCTTTACGTCGAAAGAGCTTGATTATTTCACGTTTTATGTATAACCATTACACGAAACACTTATAGTTGTTTGCCGTTATAGATATCTTGTTTCTATGCATTTTGATTATTTCACATTTTATCGCACATATTGTTGTTTGCCACTAAAAAATTCCGTTGCTATGCATGGGTATTCGTCTAGTTACAATTAAATGACAAATGAAACTCTTCTATAAATGAATTAAAACTTGTTAGTTTCGCTTATGATTTTTGGGAGAAGATGATTCTTTCACAATAATACATTTGCATTATTGTGTGCCAAAAAAAGGCGTTATCACAACCACGTGATACCTATAAAACACGTAGTAGTGCAGTTGGCGCCGTTATAGGTCCCAAAATTTGCCTATAACGGGGTGGGTATATGAAACGTCCATTTCCAGATTCGATTTTTTTTAAAGGGCCTTAATGCCATAGAGAATGTCGGTTATAGACGCTTAAAAACCATAAGATACCTACGCCGTAGAGCCTACCAGGCCTCTATGCCGTAGAAGCTGCAGTCACCACAACTTGCACTTTACAATTTGACCCAAAAATACACTTTAACATTTCACAACCATTTTAGACCTGGACATAAACACTTATGACTCATATATAACGGAAAATACACCATGAACATTGATTCATACTTACAAATCTTGACCCATTTCCAAAATGGGTAATAATGGACCTTGTCCCAAACATTCTTTTAAACACTTCCAACACTACTTATACATGATACTATACTTTAAAATTTGTAACTATGGCTTCTAATCTATAACAAACCCCACAATACTCTTTATTATCAATGAACACAACTTGACGACATTATGGGGGTTTAACTTCTTCGAGCTTGGCATTCTACAACTACTTGCATATGCATACAGCAATGCACTTTCATTCATTCGCTTCCAATCCTAAGCCTTGACCAAGACCTTACTTGCATCACAATAATACCTACAAAAGTGGATAACAACTAAACTATAAGCTTTCACTTAGTAAGTAAAACGACAATAATATGACATCATACATCATTTACACATTTTTGCATCATATACCACCAACTACTAGTCTTAAGTACTTAACCACACTATTACTTTTATAAAGGCAGTTCAACCAAACATCATTCTTGTTGGAAATTATGCTAAGTAAGAATTCTGCTGACGGTTACTGCTGAAGGATACTGCTGAAGAGTTGGTTCCTGCTGAAGCAGTGTATCTGCTGAAGTCTAGTTTCAGCATTATTAGTTTCTGCGGATATAGTTATTCCGTATTTTATGTAATATAGTTAGGATATGCATGAGTTTATTTAGGAAGTGATAATGCATATCTTTTAAAGTTTTTAGAATATACGTTTCTTGTGAAACAGTTTAGGGTTCCTTGTGTATAAAAGGAACACACGTTTATGTATTGAACACACGTTTTCAGAAAACACTTTCAGTATAATTAAAAGATCCATAGAGGATCAAGTGTTCTTAGTATTCAGTTATTCATACTTGTGTTTGTTTCCGCTATAGAATACAAATTACAAGATTCAATCCTATACAAGTCTATCCAAATTATTCAAGCTCATATCATCTATTACTAAAGCTGATTGATGCTTAACTCAAATTGATGAGTCTACTGAAGCTGTTCCTTCACCATCTACTGATATTGCAGCTGATACTAGTGTGGAGCCTTCTAAACCTTCAGATGTTGGTAGGTATTCTTCTACTACCATTGATGCTTCATTAGCTGTTCCTGTAGTTCCAGAGTCTGTTTCCACTGAAACTCCTACCTCTGAACCTATTTCTACTGAAGATCAAAAGGATGTTTCTCCTAATGCTTCAGTAGATGTTCCTAAAGCTTCAGAATCCCTTCCTCATGAAGATCCAAAGAGTGTATCTCTTGATGCTTCAGAACCAGTTCCCACTGATGAGACTCCTGATGATCCTCCACTTGTTACTCCTGCTACTCCTGGTAATAGAAAAAAGATTGTGGCTAAGAAGAGAAAAGCCTCTAAGGGAGAATCACCTAAGGATAGTACTTTTATTGACTTTGATTCTGATGATGACAATCCTGTTGTTTGGGAGAGAGTAGTTAAATGGGAACTTGTTGACTCTCCAACTGGTCAAGGACAAGTCAATGTACTTCACAGACAAGATGGTTCCACCAAAGAGTTTACTTTTCTAAGTCAAATTTTACATATGGTGGATAAGCAAGACATTCTTTCTATATATGGATGGGTTGTAACTTATTATAAATCTCATCAACCTGAAGGGATTGGTATGTTTTTTCTGGGAGATTTACAAATTCTCTGTGATTCTCATCTTTTTACTGGTACTGGTTTTCATGTGTGGAAAGGTCAGAAGAATTGGGTAGTTGATACTTGGAAATACTTTCCTCTGCCTGATGTTCATATGATCATCACTACTACTGGCAAAACCCTGTATTGTTGGGCTGATGTCATATATCCAATCACAATAGGTGTTATGAACCAATTGCTGGAAGTAAAACTCACTGTTCCTTTGGATATGATTGGGAATGATATGCATATGGCTGAACAGTTGATTAGAGCTATCAAGAGGAGTATTTTGGTTAAGAAGGAACTGGAAACTCAGCATGGTGTTCGTATTGAAACTTATTTGGACTGATTGGGTATTTGTATGGTATCTTGTTGTATATTTATTTATTTTCTTTCTTCTTTATTTTAATTAAAAAAAAAAAAAAAAAAAAAAAAAAAAAAAAAAAAAAAAAAACTTGTATAGTTGTGTGTATGTTGTTTGCAGGATTTGGTGTTGATTATTTCTACACCTTTTCTGGTTATCAACTTACCTGATGTTCACTATTCCATCAAAAAGTTGGCTAGTCCAAAGGGTACAGGTTTGGTAAAGACATGTCAAATCTGTTGAATAGCTGTAATAGTTTGCTAAAAACTATTGGGTACTCAACTCACCCATGCTTAACAGCTGAGAGTTAGATGGTTGTCAATTGACCATGGATTTTTCCTTTATGGATTCCCAATAATTGGCTAGCCCACAAGTATATGGCTTGTGGTAAAGGCAGTGGAAAACCATATTTGGTATTCAATTGACCAAGGTGATTCAATCAACCAAATAATTGACTAGTCCTGATCAAACGGCTACAGGTAAAGACAACTCAAATCCGTTTATAGCTGATGATTTGCTAAAAATCATATGGTCATCAGTGTACCATAGTTTTCGAACTTAAACATTTGGCTACTCCAATAGTGATGGCTATTGGTAAAGAGACATCAAATCCATTATTTTCAATGATTCACCTCTCACAGGAGTTAACACACTTGGATGTGATGAGAATAGTCTGAAACTAATAAGTTTTGATGTACAATTGGTCATTTCTTGCTGCAAAGAATGGAGTTTTCAAGTGTGTTGATCATAGAGATCCTGCTGATGGTGATTCTTTACTGATGATGTTCGACTTCAATCCTCTTGGTTTGTCATTTTAAAAGATCTATCAAGAATCTTGAACTTAACCATGTCAAATTCAAGATTAGGGGAGGATTGTTGGGAATTCTGCTAAATAAGAATTCTGCTGACGGTTACTGCTGAAGGATACTGCTGAAGAGCTGGTTCCTGCTGAAGCAGTGTATCTGCTAAAGTCTAGTTTCAGCATTATTAGTTTTTGCGGATATAGTTATTCCGTATTTTATGTAATATAGTTAGGATATGCATGAGTTTATTTAGGAAGTGATAATGCATATCTTTTAAAGTTTTTAGAATATACATTTCTTGTGAAACGGTTTAGGGTTCCTTGTGTATATAAGGAACACACGTTTATGTATTGAACACACGTTTTCAGAAAACACTTTTAGTATAACTAAAAGATCCATAGAGGATCAAGTGTTCTTAGTATTAAGTTGTTCATACTTGTGTTTGTTTCCGCTATAGAATACAAGTTGCAAAGATTATCTTTTAGTGTGTTAGTGATTACATTAACATAAATAACGATCCACGAGTGCTCAAAGATCTATCAAGGTCTTAAGGTTCAACAATTCTCACTATCACTAGCATATAAACACTTTAACCATTATCATTTCATAGCAAACATGCCTTTACTTACCTTAACTTGTTCCACTAACTAGAATACTCTCATCCTTACTAGTTATGCCAAACTAGCTTCATACCAATCTTAAGCTAAGCACATTAAGCCATTGCTTTCCATACCCTCAAAATAATCATCCACATAACAAACAATATGATAAAATAAATATAATTTCACATTATAACCAGTTTACTTACCTTAACTTCCAAAGATAATTATCAATGAATTCATGTCATCAGACTCTTGATTCCTAACAAGAGTCATCATAAACTTTAACACTTCTTAAAATAGAAAAATAAAGGGGTCTCTAACACTACCTATAAAATACCCATCTTATCTATAATATACGTATGATCATATCCTGATCATATAAGAAAACCCTCAAATTTACTAAATTAAACATATAACATTAAGGGCCTTAACCCAAAAACCCTAGAACATCACTACATTAACTTAAAACCATCTTTACCCAAAACCTCCAAATTTACTTATGAACCATAACTTTCAATAACCACCAATTGAATGATTAGGGATTACTTAATTAAGGAGAATAATTGCTAGGGACATAATCTTGTACTATTACACTTTATTCATCATCAAATGATCATTAAGATTTCTTGTTTGGCTCGTCTCCCACACACGCATACCACAATGTTTTGGAACATTATGAAATGCCAGGGAATTCTCTTGTATAAGTTAGGTATTAGTTTGCCACTTTCGCATAAATGGTCCCTCAAGTGTCCTTTCATCATACTTTGGCCACATTAAGTTTTATAAATATTTACTAACCACTTGACTATTCTGTTTGACTCCAACTTAAACCTTTGACTAGCCAATATCTGAAACATAAAAAAGTCATAGTCAACTACCCAAGTCACTTTAACTAATACTTTATATAACAACCGTTTTTTGGGGTGTAGCAAATCTACCCTCTTATTAAGATTTCGTCCCCGAAATCTATTCACTTAACGTTTGCGACCATTCAAGAACTTTTCTACATTATTAAGCATTGTTCTAGCTTATCAAGCCATAATCTTATCCTTACAGTTGCTATAGTTTACTTGGTCTTGTAACTATAACACTATCATTACATAGTCACTTACCTTAAACCGTACTATTTCACACTTAGTTTCTATCACTTTTCGACTTATTCTAATGACATTATGTCATTCACATCATATTTTAACCATAACAATCTATCATTTCCCAAACTTTTCATTAAAACATTATGCTTTCTTTCATTTCTTTTCTAAAAATTTCAACAGTGACGACATGTTACTTGAAAAATTCATTGCTTTTACTTTACATAAATCAAATTTTGACTAGTTTCTCAAAGTTCATTGATGCGCTAATATAGCTTAGTGACAAATATGGTTATTCTAGTATTTCTTTCTCTATGTCACAAGATATTTCATAGTTCCAACTTAAAATTTTCACACATTGACCTCCAATTTCTTTCAACTTTACACAATAGCCTCTATTTTAGGCATCTACCTTATAGGTCTCATGTCAAAACTTAACATCGTCATCATTTTCCATTCACACTTATCTTATTTCTCAACAATGTCTAACTTGTTTTAACTTTTTCTTTCCAACTTCTTAACTCGCACTAGTGTCACATCAAATACACATAAGCCCAAAATTTACAATTCTTTATTTATACGAAAAGGCGTCTCAATCCATGTAAATAAGGAGATTATAAAGTTATGGTTCACGATTTACAATTTCATTATTTAAATAAAAAGGCACCCCTTAAATAAGAGATTATAAATCATCCTACTAATGTATTCCCAACATAACATTCATACTTATCTCGGTTTCCTTTATCCATTTATCTTTACATTTTTAATCCTTTCTAGCATTGGATCCAATTCCGCTATGACATTTCCCCGTAGGGACTATACACATGTCCAAAAGGACTAAAACACAATGCCAAAGAAATATGCAATTCTTTCCGGTGAAAGCAATTAAAATAATCCTGAAGGATTTCTATTACATATTCTATAAAAAATTATTACTATAACACTCACTTGGGGCTATAACACAATCCCGTAGGATTACTATAACACTCACTTGGGGCTATAACACATCCTGGAGTGATATATAACCTTCATAATGGATCTAAGCTATTATCAATTTAATTTCTTTACACGTTTATCATTTATGTACTTTTATAGCGAAGTACTTTTCGATATCCAATTTCTTATTGTTGTACGCAATTTCAACGCGCCCTCTAATTCTTCTTTATCTTAGACAAGATTTTATATAATACTTGTTGATTTTATAATGCACCATTTTTGATGTGTTCACATACGCTTTTATATACGTTCGTCGACCCCAAGTTGACCATATTCTCAAACTTTATACTATCACATTATTTTAATCCATTCGACTCTTTCATGAATTTAAACCTTACAACACTGGTTTATTATGCCACACTTCCTCTATCTCATTATGCTCATTTTATACACTTGAGTTTCTTAACATCTCATATGTTTTCTATCAAGATATCTGCCATCTCCAAGTCACCACACACATTCGCAACATATCATATAACACTATTCATGTTTCAATTCATTCCAGCACATTTCACTTCACTTATAAATCAAGCGCAACACATATTAACCATGTGTTTCTACACAACATATATTGCTATTATACCGCATTTCAAATCAAACTTTCTTCCCCAACTTACCAATCTATTAGACCATATGTTAGATTATTATTATTATTATTATTATTATTATTATTATTATTATTATTGGTTCACCGGGTATAAACCCTTACCTAAAAAAAAAAAAAAAAAAAAAAAAAAAAAAAAAAAAAAAAAAAAAAAAACATATCATATCGCATCAATTTCTCGTAATGCTTTTATATACAATCATGAGCATTGTTAAAGCTTTCTATAATATACTTATACACACATAACAATAGACCAAGGATCAAATGAGAAGGATGAGAAATAATTATAACTACACATTTGAGATGCATCGACTTGAATTAGATGCATCCATAGTCTTTTAGATGCACCATAATATATTTTCTAGCAAAAAATTAGATGCATATGCATATATTAGATGCATTTCATCAATTTAGACGAATCTTATACATTTTTCGTCCTCTGCAGGTCAAATTTGTTTTTAGTACTACTTTGCATCGTTTTTACTTCAAAATCACTTTCAAAACTAATTGGGATGCATCTAAATGAATAGAGATGCATATAAATTAAATCGATGCATCTCAAATGTGTGGTTATAATTATTTCTCGTCCTTCTCATTTTAAGTTTTCTTCTCACTGGATCCTTACCCCATAACAATATTATATATATTTTTTTTCACTCATTCTTTCTCTGCATCTAAATCGATGGTGCTGACAATGATCAGAAGTAAGAGGATTATTAAACACATCAAGTAGGATGATTTATCATTTTCCTTACAATCAAACTATAACACACCTTCTTATTGCTTCTTTTCTTTTGGGGTAAATTGCAAAAATGGTCCTTAACGTTCCACGAAATTGCAAAAACGGGACCGAGACAAAAAATAGCGCAAAAAAGACACCAACGTTCCACATTTTCGCAAAATTGCCACCGAGTGGCCTTTTCCGTTAATTTTCCCGTTAAGTGCCACATAATTGAGGGTAGTATCATCATTTCATGTCCTTTTTTATCTCCCGCCAACTTTCGGGGGACTATTTTTGCAAACAACGTAAACTATATATTTAAAGCTGTGTGCTTTTTCAGGGTACAATAAATCCCCAAAACCAACCAACCGTTGTGTAGATAATCAACCGTCAAACCCTAACATAAAAAAAAATCAAATCACAACAACTAAACCCAGCTATGGTGAATAATGATAAAGGAAAGTGTTTGTTGATTGGGGGGGGGGGGGGGAATCATCCGAGATGTCGTGGGGCAAGGTTTTATTAAATGATGAAGTCTTTGAGGATGTTTTGGATGAATTTGGTGATAAAGTTATTGTCAAGTATGGTTCGTATGCAAACATAGGGAAGGAGATGATCGAAGAAATTCTTCAATGGATGTGGAACAGAACCTTCAACAAACCAAATGTAGGTGCTAGCGGTGCCATATCCATTCCTACCATTGGAAGTGGTAGCGGTTGCTCTAACGAGGTAGTTGCATTTTCAAAAATAGGGAGGGGAAGGCTGGTTGGGAGTGGCAAGAAGAAGAAGGAGAAAGAGGCTGGCAAGAAGAAGAAGGAGGGAAGTCCTAATCCGAGTACAGTTACAGAAAAAAGGAAGAGGGGAAGGCCTGTTGTGACTGGCAAGAAGAAGGAGGAGGATGGCAAGAAGAAGAAGGAGGCTGGCAAGAAGAAGAAGGGGGGAGTCCTAATCCGAGTACAATTACTGAAAAATGGAGGAGGGGAAGGCCTGTTGGGAGTGGCAAGAAGAAGAAGGATGGGAGTCCTAATCTGAGTACAGTTACTGAAAAAAGGGAAAGGAGAAGGGCAAATGGGACTGGCAAGAAGAGGAAGGTGAAGGAAGAGCATACGGATCTTGGTATGTTAATGTAGTATACTTCATTTGTTTGCCTTTTTAAATTTGTTTATGTAGGCTGCTATGATAGGTTTGATAGACTTTTATATGCATCCCCTTTGCTAGGTTTAGGATAAACATAGTAATATGTTTTTAAGTATTCTGTTAGAATATCATAAGTTCGAGTAATTGGCATTACTAAAGTACTGCTATAGAGAGTGTTTGCCATTACTAAAGTATGTTGTTTGAATTTAAACGGTGGCAGGTTTCAAATTAAGTGATTATGATGATGAAATTGTGTTCAGAATGCACAATAATGGGTTCTTTGAATTTGCTCCTTTGAGATATGTACAAGGGAAGGTTTCTTCTATGTGTGCCTTTGTCCGTGACAAACATATCTTTACCCTTGGTCTGGATGATATGTTATCACGCATTACGGGAGCAAAATGGGCTGTCTTCTTTTGTTTGCCAGGCAAATCATTAGAAAAAGGTTTGAAATTGATTCACACAGACAATGATGTGCATACAATGATCGAACTAGGTTGTCGGGCTGGTTTTGTAGACTTGTTTGTTGGTCTAACAAAACAGATGTTATCTCAATACTATTTAAAAAACATTGATTCAGAGGGTGAAGGTGGGGAGGTTGTCGGATGGGTAGAAGAAGATGCTAGCTTGCGGTGCTCTAGTACATCAACTCCTTTTTGGACTAGCACTTCAAAACCTGAATAATATGACATCATACATCATTTACACATTTTTGCATCATGTACCACCAACTACTAGTCTTAAGTACTTAACCACACTATTACTTTTATAAAGGCACTTCGACCAAACATCATTCTCATTATCACTAGCATATAAACACTTTAACCATCATCATTTCATAGCAAACTTATCTTTACATACCTTAACTTGTTCCACTAACTAGAATACTCACATCCTTACTAATTAGGCAAAACTAGCTTCATACCAATCTTAAGCTAAGCACATTAAGCCTTTGCTTTCTATACCCTCAAAATTATTATCCACATAACAAACAATATGATAAAATAAATATAATTTCACATTATAAACAGTTTACTTACCTTAACTTCCAAAGATAATTATCAATGAATTCATGTCATCAGACTCTTGATTCCTAACAAGAGTCATCATAAACTTTAACACTTCTTAAAACAGAAAAATAAAGGGGTCTCTAACACTACCTATAAAATACCCATCTTATCTATAATATACGTATGATCATATCCTGATCATATAAGAAAATCCTCAAATTTACTAAATTAAACATATAACATTAAGGGCCTTAACCCAAAAACCCTAGAACATCACTACATTAACTTAAAACCATCTTCACCCAAAACCCCCAAATTTACTTATGAACCATAACTTTCAATAACCACCAATTGAATGATTAGGGATTACTTAATTAAGGAGAATAATTGCTAAGGACATAATCTTGTACTATGACACTTTATTCATCATCATATGATCATTAAGATTTCTTGTTTGGCTCGTCTCCCACACACGCATACCACAATGTTTTGGAACATTATGAAATGCCAGGGAATTCTCTAGTATAAGTTAGGTATTAGTTTGCCACTTTCGCATAAATGGTCCCTCAAGTGTTCTTTCATCATACTTTGGCCACATTAAGTTTTATAAATATTTACTAACCACTTGACTTATAATTTGACTATTTTGTTTGACTCCAACTTAAACCTTTGACTAGCCAATATCTGAAACATAAAAAAGTCATAGTCAACTAACCAAGTCACTTTAACTAATAATTTATATAACAACCGTTTTTGGGGTGTAGCAAATCTATCCTCTTATTAAGATTTCGTCCCCGAAATCTATTCACTTAACGTTTGTGACCATTCAAGAACTTTTCTACATTATTAAGCATTGTTCTAGCTTATCAAGCCATAATCTTATCCTTACAGTTGCTATAGTTTGCTTGGTCTTGTAACTATAATCATATCATTACATAGTCACTTACCTTAAACCTCACTATTTCACACTTAGTTTCTATCACTTTTCGACTTATTCTAATGACATTAGTCATTCACATCATATTTTAACCATAAAAATCTATAATTTCCCAAACTTTTCATTAAAACATTATGCTTTCTCTCATTTCTTTTCTAAAAATTTCAACAGTGACGACATGTTACTTGAAAAATTCATTGCTTTTACTTTACATAAATAAATTTTGACTAGTTTCTCAAAGTTCATTGATGCGCTAATATAGCTTAGTGTCAAATATGGTTATTCTAGTATTTCTTTCTCTATGTCACAAGATATTTCATAATTCCAACTTAAAATTTTTACACATTGACCGCCAATTTCTTTCAACTTTACACAATAGCCTCTATTTTAGGCATCTACCTTATAGGTCTCATGTCAAAACTTAACATCGTCATCATTTTCCATTCACACTTATCTTATTTCTCAACAATGTCTAACTTGTTTTAACTTTTTCTTTCCAACTTCATAACTCGTACTAGTGTCACATCAAATACACATAAGCCCAAAATTTACAATTCTTTATTTATACGAAAAGGCGTCTCAATCCATGTAAATAAGGAGATTATAAAGTTATGGTTCATGATTTACAATTTCATTATTTAAATAAAAAGGCGCCCCTTAAAAAAGAGATTATAAATCATCCTATTTATGTATTCCCGACATAATATTCATACTTATCTCGGTTTCCTTTATCCATTTATCTTTACATTTTTAATCCTTTCTAGCATTGGATCCAATTCCGCTATGACATTTCCCTGTAGGGACTATACACATGTCCAAAAGGACCAAAACACAATGCCAAAGAAATAGGCAATTCTTTCCGGTGAAAGCAATTAAAATAATCCTGAAGGATTTCTATAACATATTCTATAAAAATTATTACTATAACAATCACTTGGGGCTATAACACAATCCCGTAGGATTACTATAACACTCAATTGGGGCTATAACACATTCTGCAAGATTTACTATAACACATCCTGGAGTGATCTATAACCTTTATAATGGATCCAAGCTATTATCAATTTAATTTCTTTACACGTTTATCATTTATGTACTTTTATAGCGAAGTACTTTTCGATATCCAATTTCTTATTGTTGTACGCAATTTCAACGCGCCCTCTAATTCTTCTTTATCTTAGACAAGATTTTATATAATACTTGTCGATTTTATAACGCACCATTTTTTATGTGTTCACATACGCTTTTATATACGTCCGTCGACCCTAAGTTGACCATATTCTCAAACTTTATACTATCACATTATTTTAATCCATTCGACTCTTTCATGAATTTAAACCTTACAACGCTGGTTTATTATGCCACACTTCCTCTATCTCATTATGCTCATTTTATACACTTGAGTTTCTTAACGTCTCATATGTTTTCTATCAAGATATCAACCATCTCCAAGTCACAACACACATTCGCAACATATCATATAACACTATTCATGTTTCAATTCATTCCAGCACATTTCACTTCACTTATAAATCAAGCGCAACACATATTAACCATGTGTTTCTACACAACATATATTGCTATTATATCGCATTTCAAATCAAACTTTCTTCCCCAATCTATTATACCATATGTTAGATTATTATTATTATTAAACCCTTACCAAAAAAAAAAAAAAAAAAAAAAAAAAAAAAAAAAAAAAAAAAACATTTCATATCGCATCAATTTCTAGTAATGCTTTTATATACAATTATGAGCATTGCTAAAGCCTTCTATAATATACTTATGCACACATAATGATATTATATTTTATTTTCACTCATTCTATCTTTGCATCTAAATCGTTAATACTGACAATGGTAAAAAGTAAAAGGATTATTAGACACATCAAGTTGGATGATTTATCATTTTCCTCGCAATCAAACTATAACACACCTTCTTATTGCTTCTTTTCTTTTGTTTTGAAAATTAAACTCGAGAAATAAAACGACTTTGATTATATATATTTTTTTTATTGTTTCAAGCAAACAAAAAATGAGACTCACAAAACTCACCCAAATTCAAATTCCACCCGCCCTTTTTCATCAGCATCTAACGACCTTTTAATCTCAGATGAAGCGAATTCACTTTGTAATGATGGAATGACATCTAATTTCTTGTCAATTATATGCTCTTTTTCCTTCTCTTTAATTGCCTCAAAACTAGCCTCGACTATATGGGCTAAGGAAAAGGCTTCTCCTAAAGTTGTAGGTCTTACCCTCAACAATTCTATTTGTAACTTCAGTTTAAGTCCGGAGATATAAAACGATGTAAGTAAAGATTCAGAGATCCATGTTACTTGATTTGCAAGTACCACAAACTCACTCTGATATTCAGCCACCGTACCCATTTGCAAGAGCTTAGAGAGTGCGTATTCTACGTCCCGATTGCTGCCACCGGATACCATGAATAATACTCAAGCGATTAATAACTCAAAAAAAAAAATTCTCTGATGAACAGTACCACGAATAGTGATCGATGAACAGTACTTCGGGGGTGAATAGTGCGATGAACAGTTTTTTTTTTTTTTTTTTTTTTAAATTGGAACCCTCTCAACGAGAGCTCTCAATGAAAGCGCCAATTGATACGACCCGTTAAGGTTGTATCGGGATATGGCACCACTTCAAGCGGGCGCGAGCTCCTTAAAAAGAAGATTGGAGAACTAAAATATTATTGACTGAAAACTTGATTGAATGAATATAATAAATGTTTACAAGAGTATTTATAAGACAAAGTAAACCCTAAAACTTAAATAGGTCATGGGCTCGGGCCCATGCGTATCAAAATATGT
The DNA here is from genome assembly GCA_030686995.1 of Artemisia argyi. Taxonomy (NCBI): domain Eukaryota; kingdom Viridiplantae; phylum Streptophyta; class Magnoliopsida; order Asterales; family Asteraceae; genus Artemisia; species Artemisia argyi. The sequence continues at coordinate 42,792,878 of CM060694.1, forward strand.
TAGTATTATTCCAGAATAACATATCTAAATCCTCAAACTCGAGTTTGTCAATAGTTTAACTGCAATATGGGTAAAGGCATAGACTAAACTTGACAAGTTTAATTAGATGGGCCAAACTGCAACATATTTGTTTTAGGGGGGCAACTTACACTTTCATTTAATATTCGTACTAATAATGCATACCACTACAAAGTGTAAATGTTAAAAATGTACTTGTGGCTAATATTTTTGGAGGGGCCACGCCCCCTCCCAATCTCTACTAAGTTCTCTCGGTAAAGTTCACTTTGATCCATGTGTATGGTATAGTCTAAAGTAAATTTACCTTTTTTCACCAACTAGTAAAGGTGGCAAAACAGGTAAAACTAGTATGGGTCAAAGCAGGCATGGTCAAAATGGCCTTTTGGTTTAATATTTATTATATGTTATGTGTATCCTCATGATCTTGTCTCACCATTTTTGCAGAATTGTAGGTAACAGTTAATGATCATATATATTCGCGTTTTATAGGAGCATTGGAGAATCTAAAAGCTGAGGAAGCACCGATTAGTAATCGTATTCTTGTTTAATTGTTCAATGTAATTGAGTTCTTGCAAGTTCTATGCTCATATTCTTGTATTTGAGTGCTAAACTTTTAGACCAGATGCTATGATTTTTAGTCTCAAGTTAGATGTAGCTTTTATAGTTGAATTCTGTTATACTATGTAATTTAGTTCTTGGCTATATGCAATGAATCAATTGAGGTTTAAATTTGGATTTTTTAAGCAATTATATAATCTGGATATAAGGAGTTTTTAGGTGAATAGCTTTATATAAACTTTCCTACGTTGTCCACTCTTCTCAGTTCTGGATTTCTTTAGATTGTTACAGCTATAAGTGTTGACTTTTAAACAATTGTCCACATTTTGTAAACTGGTAAAGTATAGCTTTTTCCCGGTGGTTCACACTTCCAAGTGTGGACTTTTCAATTATTGTCCACATCTTAAAATGTGAGGCATCTTCTAGGTATGTTCACAACTTAGGCTGTGACGAAAGAAAGTATTTCTTAGCACTACTTTGTGTGAAGAGTCTGTATATTCACGTAAATAAGTGTGGAGAGTTGCAATAATTTTGTAACACTTGATATCCCACACAAGGGTAATGTGTGGAGTTCACTTTAAAATGTGACGATGAACCTAAAAAAGTGTGTAGCTTGGCATGATTTTTTGTAGTGCTTGTGGTCTTCATGCATGTATCATCTTACATAATTGTGAAATGGGTTTTGCCTTTTGGACATAGATATGAGCCAATTACAAGATTTTTCTTCTTCTCCTTCATTTTCGACCTCTTGATACCATGTAAAAATTAAAGGAATACTAAAAACTGTATTATTAGATTCACCAAACATGAAGGTTACAAGATATTAAATAGAAAACAAACTAAATGGGCCAAACCCATCGGGCTTACGAGAACAATGAAGGTTACAAGATATTAAATAGAAAACAACTAACCAATTAAACTGGTCAAACCCAACGGGCTTACGGACCTGTATTATCTAACAATTACATCAAAATTATTCGCGCTTATAGAGGGTGGATTTGAAGAGTGCATAAGATTTGAAGCTGATTTAAGGTGCACCAACCTCATACATATCAAGGGACAAACGAGGGGCAACCAGGACGTCAAGTGGTGTTCCTTTGGTGTTACTAATTCCCGCACTTTCAGTCATATCAATGGGTTCATTTGTTGGTCTTTTTAGCACAAACTGTTGTATCAAACTACCTAATGTTAAACGCATCACATGGAGCGCAAAGAAACCACCGGGGCACATTCTTCTACCGCTACTGAAAGGAACAAATTCAAAATGTTTTCCCTTGAAATCAATATCCTTATGAGTTGTCAAGAATCTTTCTGGTCGAAATTCATAAGGATCTGCCCAAATATTTGGATCGTGATGAATCTTGGAAATATTTAACAAGAGACGTGTACCCTTTGGGATGTGGTAGCCACCCACAACGCAATCCTCAATGGACTCATGAGGAACTGAGAGAGGTACAACTGGGTATAAACGCATTGATTCTTTTATAATGGCTTCAAGATAGACCAAGTTTTTCAAGTCTGACTCCTCCACGAGTCTCTCTCTTCCAACATGCTCATCCATTTCAGCTTGTGCGTTCTCTAATGCTTTAGGGTTGTTGAGCAACAATGACAACGTCCATGTTAGAGTCGCAGATGTCGTGTCCAGTCCTGCTGTTAGAATTTGCTGTAACATAAAATTTACGAAAGTTAAGCGCTTAATTGATTAGATTATAGACAACAACTAATTCATATAACTTTTGATATACACTACTGCACCAAGAAGGTTGTGCGTTCAAATCCCATGAGGAAAACATGTGTGTATGTATTTGTGGATAAAGTTTAAAAAGTATAATGAAATTTGAGTTTACTTGGCATGTGGCTTTGATAACTGTGTCTTTGTCAAAACCAAGATAATCGTCGGGAGATGCATCTTCAAGAACGGAAAGAAGTGTTTTCATGAAGACTTGCTTGCCTTGTTCTTGCGCTGGTGACTCCCTCTCTATCTTTTGCTCCTTCAACCATCTTTCCAAGATGTCATCCACCTCTTTAAATATCTTCTTCATGGGCTTGTTGTATCCACCAATATCCAAACACTCGAGAAAAGGGATATAATCAGACACCACAAATGCACCCAATAACTCAAAGTATTCCCGTATCACGGATCGAAATTGGACCCCTTCTTCATCATTCGGAGAAAACCTCTTTCCACAAATAATCCTAACCATAATGTTTAATGATATATCCCCAAACCATTGTTTCATTTCCACCTTAACCAAATCTGAATTTCCTTTTCCACTCTCGTAATTCTGTAACCAACTGTCATACATATCTTTGATGGATGCTCTAACTTCAGAGACTCGAACATACCCAAGAAGTTCAACTTGTCGTTGAGAAACAACCTCAATGACTATTAGCTTGCGAAGTCTACGCCAATAATCCCCATATGGACCAAATCCAAAAACGGCATAATTATAGGCCATGATATCAAAAGCCTTTCCTTTTGGTCGACCTGCAAATGCCTTGTCGTTTGTGGTGAGACAATCCCTAGCTATCTCGGCGTTACTCACCACCAAAGCTTCATGAAAGCCAAGCTTTATGGTGAAGATAGGGCCATATATTTCAGACATGTCACTTAAAACCTTGTACGGTAGTCGGGGTCCACGCAAAAGGTGCAGGTGCCCGATGATTGGCAACGCACCTTTCACTTGAGGTGGTTTTATTATCTTCCCTATCTTGGTCCTCTTTTTGTTGAAGATGTCAAGTAGAGAAGCGAGTATAATAACAAAAAAGGTGGTTGTTACTATCGTAGAAAATGAGAGATGGAACTCCATGTCTTCTTGATTTGAAAACAATTGGAGTAAATTATAGACAGGTAGATAACATGAATATTTGAGTGAGCTTGTGTAAAAGAAGATGAACTACGCATCTATATATAGAGAGAAGGTTATATCGTGGCTTCAAAGTAGGAAACGTAGGAAGACATTATGACCGTCGGATGTATCATCAAATATAATACATGCATGCAACAAGTGCATGCACATTTTAAACTTTCTTATAACTTATAAAATATATCATATAGTATGTAAATATTGACTTTCATGTTATAATATAATTTTTCACAAATATATAAATACGTAGTATATAATAATAAAAGAATATGAGTTTAATATGTGACCCCTTAAAAATTTAAATCTTTGTAATAATAAAAGTTTGGAAAATGATTTAGAGACCTAATTGGTATGCCTAAAAATATGCCTAACAAGAAGATCAAGGCAAGTGGCAAAATGGAGAGTGGATATGAGGAAAGATAAATTGTAAAGTAGTGGGGCCCCCTAATGCTACCAATTAGATAATGACACCTCAGTTTAGGCATGCTTTTAGTCATGCCAATTAGGCATGCCAATCAGGACTCTAAAAGTTTAATGCTATAGAAGTGAGCACTTAAAATTTAATATGCTAGAAAGTAAAGATTCTTGTAACAAATGCAAGTGTTAAATATTTGAAACTCTTTTATAAACAATTAAATTTTAATTTTTTTATAAACTATTATTTAATAAACAAGTTACGGAGTATTAGGTTAACAGACTGGCGGTTTTAGGTCAGTTTTAGCCAAGCAATGTTAAAAAGTTTTCTTGCAATAAATGAGATTTTTAAAGATTTAAAACTCTTTTAAAATTTCTATAAAGAAACTCATAGAATATATGTAAACCAACACGTTCGGTAGAACAAGCGAATCTATTAACAATGACAACTTATTTACAATAAAGTGTATCGAAAAGGTTAGCATGTCTAATTTAAATAAAGAGTCACTTAGAAAAATGTTGCAAAGCTTTCCTTTTTTATCTTCTCTTAATCACATGGTATTTTAAAAAAGGGATTTGCTAACAACAACTCATTGAGTGTTGTTTAAGCATAACTTAAATAATTATGTTTTCAAATATGAATTCACATGACATTAATAGATATCTTTCTAAAACTTACTTATTAATTGTGTGTGTTATTTACAGAAATAATGAATTTATATTTGGAAACATAGTTATTTACGATATGTTTAAACAACACTCAATGAGTTGTTAAAAAATCTCTTTAAATATTTACAATAAAGTGTATCGAAAGGTTAGCACGTCTAATTTAAGTAAAGAGTCACTTAGAAAAATGTTACAAAGCTTTCCTTTTTTATCTTCACTTAATCACATGGTATTTTAAATATTTACAATAAAGTGCATCGAAAAGGTTAGCATGTCTAATTTAAGTAAAGAGTCGCTTAGAAAAAATGTTACAAAGCTTTCCATTTTTATCTTCACTTAATCACATGGTATTTTAAATATTTTTTAAAGTAGAGTTTTTATAATTAACCATCGTATTTTTAAAACTAATTTAACAAAATAATCACTCTTAAAAATATTTAAAATACCATGTGATATTTGAATCATATCATTGAAGACCATGCATTTGTAGTTTTGCATAGGGTGGCAATTTCTGAGCTGACACGAAATCCAACCTGAAACTGACACGAAACTTAAAAGGTTCGGGTTTAGCTAAATATATTTTGGGTCAGGTTTGGGTCGACGTATCTAACTCATTTATTAAACAGGTCAGGTTCGGGTTAGGAATAAAATAAATGGGTCGACCCGCCAACCCATTTAAGAATTTTTTTCTTAAATTAAAATTATTTATATTTAATTATACGGGTTAAAAAGGTTAAACGGGTCGACCCATTTAACCCATTTAACTCGTGTAATGTGCTAACTTTTGTATATAAAATAGGTTAAATGGGTCAACCTGAAACCCGTTTAACATATTCAACCCGTGTAAACAGGTTAGGGTTGACGTAGCTGACCCGATGATTTAAATGGGTCAGGTTCGGGTTGAGGTTTTCTGACCCGCCAACCTGACAACCCGAACCTGCTAACCCAAACCCGACTCGAATTGCCACCCCTAGTTTTGCACCCACGCTTCTTAAAGTCTTAAACTACTAACATAAAGACATCACAGTTTATGATTCTCGCTTGTTCACCCAATTTTATAAACCATATTTAATATATACATACATATATATATATATATATATATATATATATATATATATATATATATATATATATATGTGTGTGTGTGTGTGTGTGTGTGTGTGTGTGTGTGTGTGTGTGTGTGTGTGTGTGTATCTTTATTTTCAGAACCCTGTTAAGTGTGGGAACTGCGAGAACTCTAATTTTATATTAGAAAACATGCATGTTCATATAAAACAAGTATGTTTTCTTACATACACCTTAATACACATACATGCATAACATACATGTTCATATAAAACCTGTAAAGTGCAACAAATCAATGCAAAATGGTTTTATTTTTAGAACCCTGTTAAGTGCGGGAACTGCGAGAACTCCAATTATGTATTGTATTAGAAAACATGCATGTTCATATAAAACATGTATGTTTTCTTACATACACCTTAATACGCAGGCATGTGTATTAAGGTGTATGTAAGAAAACATACATGTTTTATGTGAACATGCATGTTTTCTAATGTAAAATTGGAGTTCTCGCAGTTCCCGCACTTAACAGGGTTCTGAAAATAAAGCCCCCCTTATATATATATATATATATATATATATATATATATATATATATATATATATATATATATATATATATATATATATATATATATGTGTGTGTGTGTGTGTGTGTGTGTGTGTGTGTGTGTGTGTGTGTGTGTGTGCGCGCGCGCGTTTAGTATAAAGGCTATTGTATGTTAAACCAAATAAATACAATTGAATCAAAGATAAATGGCTATTGTTCCAGATCGATTTTATACTTGTACTTTTCGTGTTTCAAACCATTTAGCTCTCCCTAATAATTCAGCAATGAATATATAACTAGTAAAGAAAAGAACATTACTCCATCATCGACTATAACATTGACATCATCTTCTTAACTTGAATGAAGTTCAACCCTCATTGTAACCTGACTTCCACTGTCTTTACCATTACTCAATAATCGACTTCAATTCCCTTAATTGTTTTTCAATCTCACTCTATCAGCAGGTTTGATCATTTCTTACCTTTAAGCCTTATTATTCTTTGTTTTCTATTTACCTTCTCAAAGATAATGAAAGTATCATGATGTTTCAATATAACAAAGTGGTTGTTTTTGTAGGTGTTTAGGAAATCTTGAGAGTACGTAGGCTGTCAATGGTGGCCATAAATTTAAACTCGTGATTAGGAGGATCAAAACTGCATATACGCCTTCAGGGCCTAATCTAGAAGTTTTAGTAACAGACTATTGTAGTTTTTTATTCAAGTTTACATGCTTATGTGTCATGATATTTTGTTCCAGTTAATATACATTGCTAATGAGTACCATGTTTTGTTGATTTGGTTATGTTTACTGGAAGTTGTTGTATAATGAGGCCCCATTTGGTTCGCGGATTTTTCAGTATTCTGATGTAATTAGAATCTGATTTCATTTCATAACGTGTTTCGTTGACAGATTCAAGGAATTCAGAATATGAATTCCATTCCTTAACATGTTTGGTTGGCAAATGAAATCCTTTAAAATCTCATGTTTGTGGAATTCAACTTTCCATAGCAAAGTGTGAGGAATGTTTACAATTCCATGGAATTCACTATGTTTATCATAAAAATCAGTTGTTGTTGTTGTTGTTGTTGTTGCTGCTGCTACTACTGCTACTACTACTACTGCTACTGCTACTGCTACTGCTACTGCTACTGCTGCTGCTGCTGCTACTGCTACTGCTACTGCTACTGCTACTGCTACTGCTACTGCTACTACTCCTGCTACTACTCCTGCTACTGCTCCTCCTGCTACTCCTACTGCTACTGCTCCTACTGCTACTGCTCCTACTCCTACTGCTACTACTCCTACTGCTACTGCTGCTACTGCTACTGCTACTGCTACTGCTACTGCTACTGCTGCTGCTACTGCTGCTACTACTGCTGCTACTACTACTACTACTACCACTACTACTACCACCACCACCACCACCACAACGACCACTACCACCACTACCACTACTGCTACCACCACTACTACCACCACCACTACTACCACTACCACCACTACCACTACTACTACCACTACTACTACTACTACTACCACTACTACTACCACCACCACCACCGCCACCACTACTACCACTACTACCACTACTACTACTACTACTACTACTATTATTATTATTATTATTATCAATTTTAATTTAAAATAAAATTTTAAATATTTTAATATAATTTATTTTTCACCATTTTATTTTCTTCTAACCAAACACGCATAAGTTTTTGCAAATTCCAATTCATTAATATTTCAATTCTTTAACATTTCAATTCCTTCACATTCCAATTCCATTGATAGATTCCAATTCTATCAAAAAATATTCCGAGAACAAAATGGGGCCTTAGTATTTGATGTTCTTTTCTTTACTAGTTATTAGTCATTGTTGAATAATTAGGGAGAGCTAAATGGTTTGAAACACGAAAAGTACGAGTATAAAATTGATCTGGAACAATATCCATTTACCTTCGATTCATATATATAATTGTATTTATTTGGTTTAACATACAATAGCCCTTTTGAAATTTATGCTTATTAAACTGTTCATGTCTTTATGTTAGCTCTTTTGAAAAGAAGGGAAGTGATTTGCACACTCTAAAATTTGATTGGCACACTCTAATGTACAATTACAGTAAGCGTCGATCATGTAATATATGTACAGTTGTTTACTGCAATGAATGAAGTGTACAGTTGTTTAATGCAATGAATGAAGTGTGCCAATCAAATTTTAGAGTGTGCAAATCACCTACCGGAAAAGAAAGGCTCCGCATTGTAAACTGTGATGTCTTTATGTTAGTAGTTTAAGAAAGGGTAAATTGCAAATTTTGTCCCCTAAAGTAACATGAATGCGCAAGGATCACACAGAGACATTTTTTTTGCAAAACAAACATTAATGTTTCATATTTTTGCAAAAAAACAAACAAAAAAAAAAAAAAAAAAAAAAAAAAAAAAAAAAAAAAAAAAAAAACACCGAGTCGCACTGTTCATAAACTTTCGTTAGTTTGCCTCGTTAAGTGCCACGTTAGTGAGGGTGGTAGTGTCATTTCACTCCCTTTCCCGCCAACCAGCTCACTTGCCAGTTTATTATTCTAACAACCTGCAAATTTCCTTACTCGTTCTATTTAAAGAAACGATTATCTATTTTGAGTTTGGTATCAGTCGTGAGAAGCTATACATTTTTATATTCATTTCTATCAGAAATTTTATTCTGAGCGCATTGGTGAAATTCCCATGTCATGAATCCATCGTTTACTAGTCGAAATGAGCCTGCATCTCATTTTGCCAAAGATTTGATAAATTACAGCTATGGTCCCTGTGGTATATTTTACCCCGCACTCCCTCATCTTTCATCAACTTGACACATTTAATTTGTAACTTTTGACTTGGGCTTATAAAAAAATAATGAAGCTAGGGATTCATCTCATTTGTAACTAGCCTCCATCTTGCTTCTCTCTCCCTCACCTAGGGTTTCCTGCCCATCACTTCTACTTCCAGCTGCCACCCTACTCGGCTACCATTACCACATCATACCACCAACCCCATCATCAAAACAACCTCAAAACCACCCTTATCTCACCCTCCACATCCCCGATCTATGTTGTACTCGCTGAGTAACCACCCAACCCGCCACCACCGTAGAGATAAACTCCACCACCGCCACCACCTTATTGCCCATTTTTAACATCTAACGCCTTTGTCTACACCATATCTCGCCATTTGTGAAACCTACGTGTGCTCACGCGCTACCATCTTGATGCTGATGCTATGGAGACAAGAAAACGAAGGTTTGGTTGTTAGATCGAGTTATGGTTTTGATGGTTCGTGACTGGGAGCAGCCGTCATCACCGCCTCCATTTCTTCACTATCTCTCGTCTCTCTATTTCTCGTCTTAGGGTATGATGAAAACCATTTTATTTGTATTTGGTTACTGATTTCTAATATTTGTGTTATAGCTTTTCGTGGATATTAACAGGATTGAAACATGGATTAACACCGAATTTAATAAATGCTTGTGGTTAAAACTTGTTATATAAACGATGTCATAAAATTCGTGTGGTGAGACTTTTGTCAAAAGGGTGTTTGGAATGATTATTTTGGTACGGGTCGGGTGTAACACAACTAGAGTGTTCGGGTCGAGACCCGTCGCAATCGGCTTTGTATATACTTATTTGCTTATTTTGGGTCTTGGTTTTTGCGTGGTTGAGATATTTGGTTCATGATTGTGATAGTGTCAAGTTTGAGAAAATCTGTTAAGGATATGTTTGTTCTAGCAATGGGCCTCGAGCCCAAGAGTACATAAAAATGGTGTATTTGGTTCATTGATCGGGCTTAAGCCCAGTTAAAATAAGGCCGCGTTTGGTTCGTAACTAAGTATGGGCTCACAAGCCCACTAATATACTTAAGGGTGAATATATAACTAATTGTGTTAAATTATTGAAGGTTGACAAAGGTAAGTGAATTGTTGTTGTGAGTGTTGGTACGTTTCGGATAACATTTGGGGATTTTACATAAACATTAGACAATATAAATATCGGATTTCGATTTGGATTATTTAGATAATTATTGGATTCATCGGATTGACATTTTCTTGGACATTGGACAATTTGGATTTATTGTACTTGAAACGAATACAATATATTAGACTCCGACGAATTTAATATATTTGATTCGCGGCAAATACGCAATAAGTAAATAGTGTCTAATAATCAACAAATACACTTTATAGTTTTCTATTAAACTGTCGGGAAATATTGTTTGGAGAATTGAGCTTATTTAAAATCTTTTGACTTGGAAAGGCTATATAAATGGACAAGTCATGCCGAAATTTATAAAACTTCCTAAACTTACACTTTTATTTCTAATCATTTTTAAGATTATTTTTACGAAACGCGACAAGGAATTTAAAATGAAAAGTTTCATTAATCCATAAAACCCTTTCATATTTGGATTATTAACTTGCGATTTTTTTATAAAACTTACTGAACTATTCTAAACTATTTGGGATGTGGGAAAAATACCGGAACTACCGATAAACCTATCTTATATAACATGGTTAATTGTCGTCATTGTCTATGTTTTCTTTGGTTAACTTAACCGTTGTTAGTATTTTCATGACTATGTCGATGTTTATTCCTCTTTGGCGTGAGTTGTTTGTCGATATCTTTTCTACTATTGGCGTGAGTAACATTTAGAGTTCGTACTTTCTTACCACCACACGAAACATAAAGCTTTCTTACGAAACATTTATACTAAACTTTTTATAAGTTCTAAACTTGAATAATCCACGAAAACTATGACATGTTGTCTTTTATAGAATTTATTATTTTGCGAGCTATTTTCTGAGATTATCGTATGCGTATTAGGTTACGCCATTTCTGTACCATTGTACTCGTCGTATCTATCTTCTGAATATCGTTGTGAATAGCTCTAGATGCCAGTTGTGTGAGTTGTGATCTTTGCATTGCTGTGGCCAAGGTGAGTTCATAGCCCGGCCCCTACCTTTTTAATGGTTTTACAACTGTTTTGGGGGAGAATACATGCTCACTCTTTTTAACTAAACTTGATGCTTTACAAATGTTTTTATGCGGAGAATTACTGTTTTATATGATTTTGGACATATATGTGTGATGATGCGATTATATGCTGTGACATGTTTGTTTTGTGAATACATGACTACGCCATTGTTAACTCTCTGTTGAGAGCCCACAAGTTTATAGGTTCAGTTGATACAACTGTTAACTCTCTTTGAGAGCCCACATGTTGATAGATCTATCGGGGTAGCTCCCCACGTGATATTGGTTATGAGTATGAGGTACACTATAGGTTCAGTTTGCGTGACACTATTTCTGAATTGTTGACGGGTGCGTAATTGGTAATCATGTTCACTAATGTCCTATGCTATTTTTCACAGCTTCATGGTTTTACTCTTAAACTCTATGAACTCACCAGCGTAAGCTGACCATTAGCATGTATTCTCAGGTGTAAGGCGATAGCTCACTATTTGGAGGCTCTTGGCAAGGGGCATTGGTCATAGGCGACTCTGATATATATTTGGGACCGCTTTGTTTGCTTTATGGGCCTATTTCCGCACTACTTTCTTAAAATGTAAACTTAATGTTTTTGAATTGAAACACTTATTCCAAATAATTGAAATAAAAACCGTTCTTTGTACCTTATGTCATGATACCAATTTCGTAGCACCCCATTGCATGTATGCTTCCGCTGGACCCGAATTTTGGGGGTGTTATAGTTGGTATCAGAGCTTAGGTTATAGAGAATATTTTTAAAACCTAGACTATAACCACTTTTGCGAAAACTTAATCCTATGACCGCCACATGCCTGCCTGCCAAGCTGACTCCTCGCGTATGATTTTGTTTAAGGATATAATTGTTGAAATGTGTGCCTAACTATTGGATATTTCATATCCGCCTTTTTTAAATGCTCACTATAAGCTTTTCCATATACTTGTGCACACACCATACCTATCACAGAGTTACGCTATTTCCTTGCGTAATCTCATGGATCGATTTTGAGTTTTGGACACTCGTCATGATTTTGGGATACAACAGACATATTACTAGCGTAACTAGGCTGAGTATTCCAAGATTCATTGAACCTCGGGTGAATATAGACTGATCACCTATATTCAACCAGGGACAGTGGGACATGGCCTGATCAACTATGTTCGACTCAGAGGTGAATTTTGCTATACAGGAGTATTTATAACAGGATTATGTTCGGGTGATTTTGATTTTGGGAACGATAAGTTTTACATACACACACAAACATTGAATTTCACAAAAGCCTGCACTCAGACATGACACACTGGCATCACAACACCGCATGGATCGAAATGCTTTTGACGCCACTAAACGTTCTCGTTTATGTGAAATTCATGTTTTTCGCCATCGAGCGTCATTCGCCTTGGGTCGAGCTAGTCCCGATTGGCACCATCTGAATCTGAGCTGCTTATCTTCATAAGCCTCGTCAACCTTACTGGAATTCTTGGATTTGATGATTGATTTCGTTTTTATTTGACTTCTAGTTACGTCTTGAATTTACTCATAGCTATTTTTGGATTTGGTTTTGAGCACTCTGAACCTAATTCTTGGTTCCGTCTTGATTTGGTTTCCAACTAAGTCCTGATACGACTTTGGTAATTTCTGGATTAGATTTTGGCTATATGTGGATTCGATCTTTGACTACTTCTGGTTCGACTTTGACTACGTTTTGATTTGATTCTCGGCTACGTTTGGATTTGATTTAGACTACTCTCGGACCTGACTTTGGCTATATTCGGAATTGAGTTTGACGACGACTGATTGATTCTGTTTGAATTTGAATTGTGTGATTTTGTGATTTCGAACCTTATTCCAGATTTTGACTTGTCATTCAGCTTCGTGTCATTGGTGATCTAGTCACAGCCTTCTCTACCCTGAGCCCTCTGCTCAATCGATGATATTCATTTTCTTAACTGATGATGTTCGTTTTCCCACTCGATGTTATTCAACCAATGCGGTTTTAGCAACGACGTTCAATTGAGGTTGTACTTTCCACCTCCAACCTGAGTATTGTGCCGAGTCAACCGACTTCAACCAATTGCTAGTAACAATCAACATTCTCTTACAGAGTTGTACTCTGAACTTACTAAATCTATCATTCAGCAAGGATTCAATGCTTAACAGAATTCTTAAGATCTTGAGAAGTAACCTGAACCGCGTTCCTTGGGACAACCAATCAAATCCTTCCCTCGTCCCTTGGAAATACCAATTATGTTTGCTTTCCTCTTATAGGATAATAAAATTGTTTTACAATTAATTTACAAACTGTTGTCATCTTACAAAATGTTTTACTGCTACTTCACAAAAATCAAAATTTTGATTCTACCATTATTTTATAAAGGGAGAATCATTTTCCCGTTATCTCACAAACCATTCTACGAAATTATTTCACAAAAACAATTTAATAAAATGTTTCGTTGCCTTGTTACAATATTATGGATCAAGAATGCAACCTTACTAATATCCTAAAATCAAAAATTTGACTATGATGCAGTTTTAGAAACAATAAATTGTTTTCTTATTATCCTATAAGATGCTCCATACATCCTTTCACAAATCATTTGTGAATGAAATTGCTCACCTCTGCGTGAAGAAGATCGTTCGAAGGTAAAAGGAGATGCAAGCTACTCGCGAATCGTTAGAAACACAGATGACGAAAACCTCTTGAATCCCCAGACATAGCCTTGATTATGCTTAAAGCTCGTCGAAAAACCGCCTAAAGGCCCGAAATTCACATAGGAAACGTGAAGATAAATCCTCGTGCGTATACACTCATTCCTATTCGACCGTAACGAGTAACTCTCATTTAATCACGAGGACGTGATTCTGTTATGGAGGTGAGTCTGTAACAACCTACAAATTTTCTGACTCGTTCTATTTAAAGAAACAATTATCTATTTTAAGTTTGGTATCAGTCGTGAGAAGCTATACATTTTTATATTCATTTCTATCGGAAATTTTATTCTGAGCGCATTGGTGAAATTCCCGTGTCATGAATCCATCGTTTACTAGTCGAAACGAGCCTGCATCTCATTTTGCCAAAGATTTGATAAATTACAGCTATGGTCCTTGTGGTATATTTTACCCCGCACTCCCTCATCTTTCATCAACTTGACACATTTAATTTGTAACTTTTGACTTGGGCTTATAAAAAAATAATGAAGCTAGGGATTCATCTCATTTGTAACTAGCCTCCATCTTGCTTCTCTCTCCCTCATCTAGGGTTTCCTGCCCATCACTTCTACTTCCAGCCGCCACCCTACTCGGCCAACATCACCACATCATACCACCAACCCCATCATCAAAACAACCTCAAAACCACCCTTATCTCACCCTCCACATCCCCGATCTATGTTGTACTCGCTGAGTAACCACCCAACGCGCCACCACCGTGGTGATAAACTCCACCACCTCCACCACCTTATCGCCCATTTCTAACATCTAACGCCCTTGTCTACATCATATCTCGCCATTTGTGAAACCTACGTGTGCTCACGCGCTACCATCTTGCTGCTGATGCTATGGAGACAAGAAAACGAAGGTTTGGCTGTTAGATCGAGTTATGGTATTGATGGTTCGTGACTGGGAGCAGCCGTCATCACCGCCTCCATTTCTTCACTATCTCTCGTTTTAGGGTATGATGAAAACCATTTTATTTGTATTTGGTTACTGATTTCTAAGATTTGTGTTATAGCTTTTCGTGGATATTAACAGGATTAAAACATGGATTAACACTGAATTTAATAAATGTTTTTGGTTAAAACTTGTTATATACACGATGTCATAAAATTCGTGTGGTGAGACTTTTGTCAAAAGGGTGTTTGGAATGATTATTTTGGTACGGGTCGGGTGTAACACGACTAGAGTGTTCGGGTCGAGACCCGTCGCAATCGGCTTTGTAAATACTTATTTGCTTATTTTGGGTCTTGGTTTTTGCGTGGTTGAGATATTTGGTTCATGATTGTGATAGTGTCAAGTTTGAGAAAAACTGTTAAGGATATGTTTGTTCTAGCAATGGGCCTCGAGCCCAAGAGTACATAAAAATGGTGTATTTGGTTCATTGATCGGGCTTAAGCCCAGTTAAAATAAGGCCGCGTTTGGTTCGTAACTAAGTATGGGCCCACAAGCCCACTAATATACTTAAGGGTGAATATATAACTAATTGTGTTAAATTATTGAAGGTTGACAAAGGTAAGTGAATTGTTGTTGTGAGTGTTGGTACGTTTCGGATAACATTTGGGGATTTTACATAAACATTAGACAATATAAATATCGGATTTCGATTTGGATAATTTAGATAATTATTGGATTCATCGGATTGACATTTTCTTGGACATTGGACAATTTGGGCTTATTGTACTTGAAACGAATACAATATATTAGACTACGACGAATTTAATATATTTGATTCGCGGCAAATACGCAACAAGTAAATAGTGTCTAATAATCAACAAATACACTTTATAGTTTTCTATTAAACTGTCGGGAAATATTGTTTGGAGAATTGAGTTTATTTAAAAAATTTTGACTTGGAAAGGTTATATAAATGGACAAGTCATGCCGAAATTTATAAAACTTCCTAAACTTACACTTTTATTTCTAATCCTTTTTAAGATTATTTTTACAAAACTCGACAAGGAATTTAAAATGAAAAGTTTCATTAATCCATAAAACCCTTTCATATTTGGATTATTAACTTGCGATTTTTTTATAAAACTTACTGAACTATTCTAAACTATTTGGGATGTGGGAAAAATACTGGAACTACCGATAAACCTATCTTATATAATATGGTTAATTGTCGTCATTGTCTATGTTTTCTTTGGTTAACTTGACCATTGTTAGTATTTTCATGACTATGTCGATGTTTATTCCTCTTTAGCGTGAGTTGTTTGTCGATATCCTTTCTACTATTGGCGTGAGTAACATTTGGAGTTCGTACTTTCTTACCACCACACGAAACATAAAGCTTTCTTATGAAACATTTATACTAAACTTTTTATAAGTTCTAAACTTGAATAATCCACGTAAACTATGACATGTTGTCTTTTATAGAATTTATTATTTCGCGAGCTATTTTCTGAGATTATCGTATGCGTATTAGGTTACGCCATTTCTGTACCATTGTACTCGTCGTATCTATCTTCTTAATATCGTTGTGATTAGTTCTAGATGCCAGTTGTATGAGTTGTGATCTTTGCATTGCTGTGGCCAAGGTGAGGTCATAGCCCCTACCTTTTTACTGGTTTTACAACTGTTTTGGGGGAGAATACATGCTCACTCTTTTTAACTAAACTTGATGCTTTACAAATGTTTTTATCCGGAGAATTACTGTTTTACATGATTTCGGACATATATGTGTGATGATGCGATTATATGCTGTGACATGTTTGTTTTGTGAATACATGACTACGCCACTGTTAACTCTCTGCTGAGAGCCCACAAGTTGATAGGTTCAGTTGATGTAACTGTTAACTCTCTGCTGAGAGCCCACAAGTTTATAGGTTCAGTTGATACAACTGTTAACTCTCTTTGAGAGCCCACGTGTTTATAGATCTATCGGGGTAGCTCCCCACGTGATATTGGTTATGAGTATGAGGTACACTATAGGTTCAGTTGGCGTGACACTATTTCTGAATTGTTAACGGGTGCGTAATTGGTAATCATGTTCATTAATGTCCTATGCTATTTTTCACAGCTTCGTGGTTTTACTCTTAAACTCTATGAACTCACCAGCGTAAGCTGACCTTTAGCATGTATTCTCAGGTGTAAGGCGATAGCTCACTATTTGGAGGCGCTTGGAAAGGGGCATTGGTCATAGGCGACTCTGGTATATATTTGGGACCACTTTGTTTGCTTTATGGGCCTATTTCCGCACTACTTTCTTAAAATGTAAACTTAATGTTTTTGAATTGAAACACTTATTCCAAATAATTGAAATAAAAACCATTCTTTGTACCTGATGTCATGATACCAATTTCGTAGCACCCCATTGCATGTATGCTTCCGCTGGACCCGAATTTTGGGGGTGTTACAATTATTTTACAAATTTAGTCCTTTAAAGCAATAGTTTATATTTGTGTTTCAATTTAGTTCATGAATATTAAGTTCACAGGTAAAGATCTTGAGAATGGTTAAGTTTTGGTAAAATCGTGCACACAGTACCCCGATTCCTGATTTAGGAATCTTTTATGGTAAGCATACTTTGTTCCATTTAGTTCCTTCCTAGTTCCTACTATTGTTCCATTTGGTTTCATGAAGTAGAAGACACAACTGGATTATTTCATATAGTAAAACAAAAGTTCACTAATATAGATTTTCGTGTTTCCATTTAAACTTGTTACTGTTTTTGAGTCAGACATTGTAAACTCTAAATCCTGATGTTTGAGTTGTATTTGATAATGTATAATGCAGAAAATGTGGGGTTTTTTATGTTTTAGATTGAAACTTGTTACTTCATTTATACACACCTTAGATAACCAAAAGCCATGAAATTGAAGTTTTTGATGGTTTATGTGTTGCACGGATTTTAATGAAACCATGTGTACTTTGCAAATCCATCACAATAATGAATTTACCTCACCACCAGGAAAAATATATCTTTTTGGAGATACAGATTTCATTGTGAAATTTTCTCTATGAACTTATTGGACAAAATGTTACAGGATTTATGTTACACGGATCGTACCCTTGTGTTTACTCACTTTAGGATACCTTCAGAGTCATTATGTCATGGCTTGCTACCACTAATGTCTGACAAAGATACAAGCAAACTTCTGGAGTATGTTCCTAGATTTAGAGAATTGGAGTTATATATTGAAATTGGTGTTTCATTAGTAGACTGTCAGATGATAGAGCAAATGATGAGTAAGAGCAAAGGTGTGGTGACAGAAGAAATTATGGATCATTGATGAGGCAAAAAATGATCCGTTTTTAGGGGGTCATTTAAGCCCGGAATTGAATTTATTTGATCAAATATTGCCCTAAATCGTTCCTTTTGTGATTTTAGGTACTTTTGGAGTGAATTCTAGAAAAGGAAGCATTTTGGACGTTTTTGGAGCATAAAAGTGAAGAAAACGGCAAAGTCTTAATTTTCCTTGCTGGGAACAGTACCTGACGGCGTCACCAAATTCTTAATGACGGCGTCAAGAGGAAGACAAGAGGTGAAGAGGGTAGAGTCCATGACGATCCAGAATGTTTTTACACCAGGGCATGACGGCGTCATAATTTTGTTCTTGACGCCGTCACCTTGGAAAATCTATATATACCTTTGTAACTTTCATTCATGAAAGAGAGGACAATTTTAGGGACGACTTGGAGAAACCCTAGCATGATTTTATCAGTATTTTCAAGGGTTTTCACCCCTTAAAACCTTTCATGTTCAATTAAGATAAGTATCCTTTCAATTCATTCAATATGTCTATGTGTTATTTGAATATATCTTACGCTTGTCTTGATTTTAACATGCTAGGCTAGATCTCTTGTGTGTTTGCCTAGATGTAGTGAAACCTAGATGTTGATTATGGGTTGATTGCTTGTTTATAGTTGTTACGGATGAATGATTTCGATGTTAGGCTTAAGAAAACTGGTAGACTTCCATAGTGTAACTTGCTTAAACGTCTTAAGAAGCATGAACCAATGCGTACTAGGTTTTTATGGTTGTATTTAATGCATGAGCGAATTCTAATGATCCCATGTTAGGAGCTTCTTGCAGTCTCGACATAGGAGTGAAGTAGGAGCTTATAGAGTTGGGGAAGTACGTACGCCACCCCACAATTGGTATTAAGGAATATAACCAGTCATCCACGCAACTGTAACAAATTATCAACTTGTAAAAGATATCTAGGGAGTAATGAAATCTAAGTAAACACAATTTTTTCATTTATTGTTCACATCACTAGTTTAATTAGCTTTATTTACATTTCTGTTTTTTTATTTTGATTGCATCTTTAGTTATTGGGTTAGTTGATTAGCAACTAATTCCGCCCACTCTTCCAAAACCTGAGATTTTAATTGCTTTTATAAAAATATAAAAATACAAAAAGAATCATCCCTCACCTCTAGACCTAGTTTTTAGGTTTTCTAATCCTAGCGACACTATTCCTGAGTTGAACGATCAATCCTCCGGTACTTGTCACTATACTATACTACAATGATCAGGTACACTGCCTGGTGGGGGTTGTAAGCTTCTCGAGAGGTAAAGCCTGGTGCAATTCCCACGCATCAAGTTTTTGGCGCCGCTGCCCGGGAAATAGTTATTGTCTTGGTTAGGATTTCTTTTTATTAGGTCTACTTGCTAGATTCCTTTCTAGCAAGACTTTATTTTTTATTTTTTAGGTTTTCTTTAGTCTATCCATTTCTTTGTGCCTTTGTTAGTAAAATAAATTCATTGACTATCTCGTTGACCATTATGGAAAACGCGAATCCACCCCTTTCTCCTAGAGAAGTGGCTTTGTTACGTGAACAAATTGAGAGTGAGATTAGGGAACTTAGGGAGCTTAATAGGTTGATTAATGTTGAGCTCGACCATGCATTTAGTGACCTAGCGACCGCCTTGTATTCAAATAAGGACCTAGGGACTAAAGATTTTGAGGATGTTGTTGAGGAACTTGAAGAAGGGGAGATTGATCCAAAGCTAGATGATTATTTTAATCTTTACCCCACTAAGGAGGAGATTACGTACTATAATAATCTTGTTGATAATCCTCGACCTCCTTTCACTAGAATTGAACCTAGGATAAAGAGAGGTGATCCTAAGAATGCTAAGATACGATGTATGATTGGGTATAAACACATTGACATTGCTTACATTGATTCTAAATCCCCAATCAACATTATGTCCTCAAGTGTCTATAATGATATTGTGAAAACAAGACTCGGACCTAGAAGATATCCCAAATACCCCGGTGGAGTTTGTAACTTTGTCGGGAGAATTAAAGGTCTACATGTCTTTGTTGGGGATTCTACTTATATCACTGACTTTATGGTTGTTGAAGATCTAGCCAGTGTCATTGATTGTCGCTTATCCCATGTTGTGTTTGGTAAACCATTTGTTGAAGAGTCCAAGTTAGAATATGATGAGATAGAAGGGACAATCCGATTTGCTAGTGACACCGATAGGATCACTTATAGGATGCCTAATAGAATGAAAGAATTTCGTTTTGTACCTTGATTTGACATGGATAACATTGGTGCTTTCGAGGACATCAATGAAGAGGATAAGAAAAAGGGCATGGACTATGTATGGGAGAAGAAGAGCCATTTCTATAAGGATTGCTTGACTCTAGAACCAAAATATAAAGTTGATAAGGAATTTTCCAATATAATCAAAGGAGCAATTAAGCAGAAGGTGTTTGGTCTCTATAAAGAACATTTACAATTGGTAGATGAGACCAAGGATGAGGTCACGTAATTACCCATGACCTTGAGTCTAGCTACAAGACTCATGAATAAGGAAAAGCGCTTCTTGTGAGGCAACCCATGCTTTGTATGATTTTTATTTGTTTCCGTATGCATGCTTTATTTTTATTGTTGGTAGATCATGTTTCAAAACTAAAATGGTGAAAATACTTTATTTTGTCGTTTGACTTAGTCTTAACTTCATCCAAAGGTATTTCGCAAAAGATAAGTGTAAGGGGAAACCCCAAATATGTTTTTAAGAAACAAAACTGATCATCATTCTCCACAATATTAAATGGGCATGTATATTCGTATTTGTTAGACTCAAACAATTGTATCGAGTCGTAATGATGTTTTGCAGGATTTTCCAGGAAGTAGGACATAAGTTTTTCAGAAATTTTCTGGAAACTTAAAGTAAGGATTTCTGTAGATCACTTCTGACGGCGTCATGTGTAAAATTCTGGAAATTTTGCTAGTTTTGTTTTTCTAACGGAGTCTTAAAGTTTTTGTTAATTCTTTAGTTTTATAAACTCCAGGAAATCTGCAAACACTCATTCCACAAGCATTATATCTTACATTGTTTCCTAGGATTTGTTAGTATATATAGATTGCCGCCGATTTTACGCGAGGTTGCCTTGTTTGCTTTCTCAGGTTTAACAGGTTATGTATGACAAGAAGATGATTTATATTCTGGAAGTGAAGCTTTGATTGTTCATTTTCTTGGAGGAAGATCTAACCTTGTTACCACACTATCCACACCGAGCGAATCAGGGGAGTATTTGATTTCATTCTTTTACCTATTTCACTTTAATTGAACATTGGGACAATGTTCATCCTAAGTGTAAGGGGAGGGTAAATGATGATACCTTATAGGATACACTTTCACTTGGGTTTGTTGGTTTGATGGTAGATGTGTAATAAAACTATGAGAAATACTTGTTAGTGTAATTTTAGCGCCAAATTTAAAATTTTTTACAACATTTAGGAGTGAAACTTTAGCCTTAGCAAGCGTCTCTTGGATAGGAGTCGTATGACTAGCACAAAACCGTACTATTCAGAAAAATTTTCCACCCAAATATGTGAGGTTCGCCTTTAGATTTGATAGGAAAAGCATTAACTATTAGTGCTTATGAGTGTACCAGTAGCATTTAGATTCTAGAACTTGCGATAGTGATGCATCCCGAGACCGCTAGTGAGACTACATTCGTGTAGTAAGATTTACTACATGATAAGAGGCATTAGGATCACCCTTGTGTTAAACCCGTATCATAATTACTTGACCATTTAAGTCATATTACTTGGCTAGTTAAGTCAATTAATTTTTCCCACACCCTTAGCGTTGTACTCATTTTTAGTACACGAAACCCCTAGTACACCTCTTCGAGCCTATCTTTTCATTTTTAACTTTAAGCATCTTACTTAAAGGAAGAATTTGTTACAACCCACTTAAATGTACAACCAAATCTCCTTAGCCTTCAGTGTATGCGCTCATCTTTAGTGCATTATTGTTATTTGTTTAAACCTTTAGTTAATTATCTAATTGATTACATGGTTGCTAAGTCGAGTCATATCCTTGTACATATTGTTTTGGAACGATTGAGACTCATGGGTAAAGTACTTATGTTATGGAGTAATGGGGAAGAACATTATTTATTACCCCCATATGTGCGTTAATCTTAAAAGTACTCCAAGTGTTTTGATTATCTTGATTCGAGTCATTAGATTAGTTTATTG
The DNA here is from genome assembly GCA_030686995.1 of Artemisia argyi. NCBI lineage: Eukaryota > Viridiplantae > Streptophyta > Magnoliopsida > Asterales > Asteraceae > Artemisia > Artemisia argyi. The sequence goes on from CM060694.1 coordinate 42,815,201, forward strand.
TAAAGTATGTAAAAATTCAAGTGTAAGGGGAATGTTCATTCCCTATAATGTATTATTTTGGATGGTAGGGTAAGAGTGTATGCAAAAAAAAAAAAAAAAAAAAAAAAAAAAAAAAAAAAAAAAAAAAAAATTGAATAATTAAGAAAAAGAAAAGAAAAAATAAAAAGAAAAGAAAAAAATAGAAAAAAAAAGAAAAAGAGAAAAACATACGGACTACCATCCCGTTTCATTCTATGTTTATTTTATGTTTTTGTTATTTTTCATTTATTAGCTTAAGTCGAGTCTAGTCTTTACTTAGCAACGCCATATTGTATATGTAATTAACCAAGATGATTAACTCGCCACCAGTAAAGATTGCATTTATCCAACAAAACCGTGTATTCCATATCCCTACACCTAACGTTATAACCCTTTTGAAAGACCTCTTTGATAGTTTATCCTAGGTGCTTATGCCATGTGGTAGAGGTTTGATCCTTTCCCAAGCCTATGGTAATCTATTTTGTTATGACAGGTAGTGAGAGATGTTTTCCATTTCCATATTGTGATATATACTTTATTACACCCGAGAGATGTGAGTATCTAAACACTATTTGTGAGGTGCTAGTGTATGACCTCCGTGCTTGTCTTTGGTCTTTAGTGGAACGATTATTTGTTGTAATTACTTTTATATTAGTGTTAAATAACCCCTAACTTGTATTTTGATTAGAATAAAAGCGCATTTGCTTGAGGACAAGCAAATCTCAAGTGTAAGGGTATATGATGAGGCGAAAAATAATCCGTTTTTAGGGGGTCATTTAAGCCCAAAAATGAATTTATTTGATCAAATATTGCCCTAAATCGTTCCTTTTGTGATTTTAGGTACTTTTGGAGTGAATTCTGGAAAAAAAGCATTTTGGACATTTTTGGAGCATAAAAGTGAAGAAAACGGCAAAGTCTTAATTTTCCTTGCTGAGAACAGTACCTGACGGCGTCACAAATTCTTAATGACGGCGTCAAGAGGAAAACAAGAGGTGAAGAGGGTAGAGTCCATGACGATCCAGAATGTTTTTACACTAGGGCATGACGGCGTCACCATAGGCCGTCATGGCCCCATTACTCATGACGACCAAGGAAAATTTACTCTTGACGGCATCAGATCTGGATCTAGGCAATCCGATTTTATTATGAACGGCGGGTTGACGGCGTCAGAATTTTGTTCTTGACACCGTCACCTTGGAAAATCTATATATACTTTTGTAATTTTCATTCATGAAAGAGAGGACAATTTTAGGGACGACTTGGAGAAACCCTAGCACGATTTTATCAGTATTTTCAAGGGTTTTCACCCCTTGAAACCTTTCATGTTCAATTAAGATAAATATCCTTTCAATTCATTCAATATGTCTATGTGTTGTTTGAAAATATCTTACGCTTGTCTTGATTTTAACATGCTAGGCTAGATCTCTTGTGTGTTTGCTTAGATGTAGTGAAACCTAGATGTTGAATATGGGTTGATTGCTTGTTTATAGTTGTTACGGATAAATGATTTCGATGTTAGGCTTAAGAAAACTGGCAGACTTCCATAGTGTAACTTGCTTGAACGTCTTAAGAAGCATGAACCAATGCGTACTAGGTTTTTATGGTTGTATTTAATGCATGAGCGAATTCTAATGCTCCCATGTTAGGAGCTTCTTGCAGGCTCGACATAGGAGTGAAGTAGGTGCTTATAGAGTTGGGGAAGTACGTACGCCACCCCACAATTGGTATTAAGGAATATAACCCGTCATCCACACAACTGTAACAAACTATCAATTTGTAAAAGATATTTAGGGAGTAATGAAATCTAAGTAAACACAAATTTCCTATTTATTGTTCACATCACTAGTTTAATTAGCTTTATTTACATTTCTGTTATTTTATTTTGATTGCATCTTTAGTTATTGGGTTAGTTGATTAGCAACTAATTCCGCCTACTCTTCCAAAACCCGAGATTTTAATTGCTTTTATAAAAATATAAAAATACAAAAAGAATCATCCCTCACCTCTATACCTAGTTTTTAGGCTTTCTAATCCTTGCGACACTATTCCTGAGTTGAACGATCAATCCCCCGGTATTTGTCACTATACTATACTACAACGATCAGGTACACTGCCTGGTGGGGGTTGTAAGCTTCTCGAGATCCCTCGAGAGGTAAAGCCTGGTGCAATTCTCACGCATCAATCATGATGTCAATTATGTTGTTGGAAAGGATCTTGATGGTGAGACTGGAAACAGTGGGAAATTACCATTGTTAGAGTGGCATAAGACAAGCCAACATGGGAACCCGGGAGCTGTTGATAATAATGATTCTGACATTGAGTTCCCACCAACATTATGTGTAGAAAAAATGCTTACAAATCATAAAAAATGTTGAGTGATGAGTTTGTATTCAGAAGGTTATTGGATGAGATTGACAAAGAGTTGGGGTAGAAAATTCAAGTGAGGATTCCCTAGAGTATACAGATGTGCTGGATTATGATGATGCGGATTATGACACGGATGATGGTGTTATATTTAGTGGAAAGGAAAGGGATCTTAATACTTGGATTAGTGATGAAGAGGTGGATCAAGGAATAGATGTTGAATGGCAAGATGATCCATACCATTTACTTGATGACATGGTGATTTCATTTTGAAATACCATGTTTTTTTTGGTTGTCGAGTCATGTTTTAGAAGCTGGGTTGTATGGGGGGTTTATGGGTCAGGGACGGAGCTAAGGGGTTCCCGCGGGTGCCCGGACACATTATGGATTTTTTTAATGTAGTGTTAATTTTTGAAAAGACATCGATTTTTTCATAAAGTTATTTTAAATGCACCCCGTCCAACGAAATATGTTTCTAATATTAGTGTTCAATTTTTGTGTGCACCCGGTCATATTTAGTCCTAGTTTCGTCCCTGTTTTTTGTGCATAAATGAAAATTTACTTTTGCAAATTTAGCCATTGAGGTCATGTCGCATTGATATCGTAAGTTTAGCGGCAATAAAATATTAAGATTTTATTTTATTTTTTAATTTTTTAAAGAGATTTATTGGACTTGAGCTTATTTACAATTATTTATTCGGGCTTACTAAATCCATAACTGATTTTTAAGCCTATTAGCTAACTAATATTGACAACTCTATAAATATTTTTTCCCTTTAAATCACGCCTTAAAAACGCTATAACACAACGCCTCACGCTAAAGCTTGAGGCTTGGCTATGCCGCTACGCCACGCTTCACGCTTTTTATAACATTGAGTTAATATTATGAAAATTTATAAATTCATGATTTTTAATGTTTAAGATGTTTCTATAAAATTAATAAATTTTTAATACTTATATAATTATAACATCCGTGCACACGAGTTTTTACATAACGAGACAGCATGGCCCGTGCGATGCACGGGCTTTGTTTACAATGATTAAATCATACTTGTATTTCGGGTAAAAAGTGTTCAGGTTATGTTGGCATGTTGATTTCTTTTATATACAACATTTAAATGCATTGATTTACTCATTATAGTCCATTATCTTATGATAGACAATACATCTCAACAAAGTTAGAACTCACAAAGTTATAACTCACAATGCCTCAAACATTAATTTTCATGCAACAATATAATCTTAGCCAATATGAACAAATTAATAAAACTCTTATGAGAAGATTGTACATAACTAAATACATTCCCAAAAAAAGGCTTCAAATCACAGTATAAATTGATCAAGATTACAAAATAGCTTAATTCTCTTCCTATTCTTGATTCTCAAGAACGACAATGCAACATTTATTAATAAAAGTAATCAAATCATTTTCATATAGATACACATATGAAGATATACTTTAACTGTTTAATACATATATATCAACTTTGTAATAAGATAAAAATTGAATTGCTATTTGCAACATGCAGGCTTCATGCATTTATCTCAACAATACTATTTCTTTTATGCATAACTTTTTTTTTTTTTTTTTTTTTTTGAAAGGTGACTTTTATGCATAACTACACATCCCATAAACGCAAGTATTCCCTTTCTTGCATCTATTGCCGCAACCTCCGCAATGACGCTTGTCCTTCATCACGTTGACACATTTTCCCTTGCAACAAATATAACCTAAGATTATAATACATCGGCATACATATGAAAACAATCTATAAACTCACAATCATTCTATCGAATTTACATTAAGTTGATTTTTTGGGTGAGTAACTTCCTAAATATCATTAAATGCAATAATTGTTGGGTGTTAAAAGTTGATGTTTATTCACAAACCAAAGTTTATTAACCAAGTGTGAGTATTGAAAAGCTTATCCGCCTCATCTTCACAGATAAGTTGCAAGAAATAGTTTCACGTCAGCTGAATGCTAGAGGTTGTTTCTATTAGCATCTATTCATTGCCCTCTATTTAATATAGTTAATTGCAAGAGATCATTTATAGGGTATCTCTTCATTTCCCTTTAGTAAGTATATTTGTTGTTATGATTAAAAAGAGTTTCCTCTTTAAGTGTATAAATTACCCACTCTCATTAGGTTTAAAGACCTAATGCATAGCCCAATCAACAACAAACATGTGCTCGCGTACCTCCAATCCAAACCTATATATTAAACTATAATGAAGCAAAAAGGCGTGTTTTACGTGGTGCAAGTGTAAAAAATATGTAGGTCAATGTAATATCAAACAATTTGTTAGCTAAAAGTTTTTATCATCACATAAAAGAACAACAAACAATCTCCTTATGTGACTGCAACTGAAACCTTCATATTCAATGTCAATTCAGTAAAAAATGGACTCCTTAACGACTTGTTCGTTGGTGTGGAAAACATGTAGCTTATTTAAAACACCAAACAATGTATTGGCTAAGCCACAAATAATGTCGTATACACATAAGTAATGTTGTTATTCTGACATAAAACCAACAAACTACAGGTTCTATGCACTTCCCATATATATTGCCGACATTTTACTTGCGACCCATTCATGTATATGATAATTGATAACTAATTGGTGGTACCTTTTATAGAGGCATGGATAGGCCCCTTCAAGTAACAATTGAATGAAATGATGAACTAAAGAATTACAAAAGTGATGTGTATAAACGCAACTTATGAATACATTAAAAAGTGGATGCGTATAAACTATAAAAGCAACTTATGAATGCAATTACTTGTGTACGTCCGAATAAATTGAGATCAAAAGGGTCGTGAGAAAAGTGTTTATTGATTTTTCCTGACTAAGTGCTTCAACTAAGGAATACTCACCTCGATCACGAAGTTCTCCAAGCACAACGATCATTTTAATCAATATTACAACACATTAGCATGTCGAAATACGAAAGTATAAAACGACATTTCAAAAAAAGAGAATATTAACTATTGTAGTTTTTTATTGACAGAGGGAGTAACATATACCTGTGGCATGTTTGTTGAAACGCAAAACATGATCAGAAAGAGTAGAACCGGGAAAAACATATTCTCCAACAGCAATGCTTACAAAAAGTGATCACAACAATGATATTAAATTATTATACCAAATACCTTTTTATGTTTAAAAAAAAATTAATAAGGTTATATTAAGCAATAAAAATAAAGTAAGTACCCTTGCAAGCAGAAAAAGAATAAAGGACATAAGTATTTTGCAACAATTTAATATTTTCTTTTTTTTTCTTCTTCAGATTTTCGTTGTTTAAAAAGGAAATAATATCACCTAATATATGGGGTATCATCGCATTATAAAAATTATAAACTCAGAACATTTGTATAAACATCGAGGCCTGATTGAGCACAAACAACAGATCCAACAAACAAACACACAGGAAGATATTCTTTATGTATATAGTACATTTCATTAGACATCCCATCCTATAGTTTAACTGAAGCATAACATTATTTCTGAGACTTACTTAAAAAACATTGTCCAATATATGTAGTGTTTATGTTAATGAGTTAATCAAGGTTATGGTCTACTGAAGAGGTAACATTTCCGATCTATGTACTTAGAAATAGGTTGATCCATATAGTGTTTATACTTCTAACGGGTTAAGTAGGCCAACAGCCGTTCAAAGTGTAGTTAATTCAAGAGATTATATTACTATTCACATAATAGAATTTCTATAATAAAATTACCTGTTTTGACCCACCCCATTACCCGCTCCACCAATTTTGACACCTCTAATCAACAATATAATACTTTACTCATAGATTTAGATACAAAAAAGAATACGCACATGTACATTGTTAAACTATCGAAAACATGTGAATATATGACCAACGATTAAGAAAAGGAACATTAAAAAGTTTATCTCTAAGTTGTTTTTGGTTTTTACCATCAAACACATAGGCCTGGATTTCGTTACTTGTGTTGCTGAGTTTATAGTATGCCTCACTTGCCTTATCAGCTATAGCACGGTATTGTATTGATCGAGGCTACGACATTAACAAAGACATTGTCGATCCTGAAAAAGAATTGAATAACTATATCAGTTTCACAAAGATCATGAATGTATCTAATGGTTTATTTAGTGGAATACCAATCCATAACTCTTAATTTGTTAATCATTACAACAAACTCATTTGAACACATAACTCAATAGAGAATTGCCTGCATACAAACTGCTGAACCAATCATTTGTGTATGAACATCAATGAAAATTACTTACATTTGAGGGAACAAATTCTACGCTAGATTCAACCTCATCCTAATCAGAAAGAGATGTGCGATCATCAAATGTTGAGGGTCTCCTGGGTGTGGAAGAAATCGAGCGAGGCGTCACAAGACTATATAACCTAAGCTTTTAAGAAGATTCATCGGTAAAACATTTTCAATCAATCCAATGGTATTGCATATGATATCAACCTTTTCACGATCCATATATAAAGGTATCAATAGACTCATTTACGAAAGGATTTGAATGGATTGTAATTAATAAATCTATTGGATGTGGAAGGACTCTAACAATTCTTTATAATGAATTGTAATTAATAGAGCTATTGGATTTGAAAGGATTGTAACAATAATCCAAAGTTTCTATTAAACGATGCATGAATTTATTAAATGTAGGTGTATGTTCTCATAATCGAAACGTTGCATGAATGTTTTGAGTTTGCATAATAGAGCTTTATAAATTCTGGATTCGGAGTGTCTTAAAGCAAGCTTCATCAATGAGGCTTTATATTTATGTAACTTTAAAAGGTCTTAAAAACTTTCAAAAGAAGCTTAACATTAATGAAGTTCATTAGCTTAATCTTCATAATAGAGTTTCTTAGCTTGTGACATTAATGCTCACATTCAATATAGAGAACTCATTCTTTATATATATATAGATAGATTTTTTCATTATGTGTTAATATCGATTAATATTTTGTATAAATTTTTGTTGCACGAAGAATTTGACTTTGTTTAAATGACATTGTGTTTAAGTTGATCTTGTTTAAATTTAACAATAGATATCATGTTCTAGACACTATGTGTGTTTAGTAGCATATAATGACCTTTAAAAAAATGTGTTGTTATATGTAGAATCTTGTCTTTTTAACTTCATCTCATATTAACGTGTGAGGTAGTGCCTTTAGTTTAATATTTATATTCTTGTTAATATAAGTTGATTGTTCAACTGTGAGCGGGTTAAAATTATAAAGAGAAATAACATGATATGTATAAAACATAAAATATATGAGGTATATAGTCTAGTGGGTACTTATTAAATGTATTAAGTTATTAAAAGAATAAAAAAACTAAATTTTAAAAATTAAAGTTTTATTAATGGGAAAATTATCCCTGCTGCTAACAGTAGGGATTGTATCTGCTGTTTTATCATAGGAAAAGATGCTTCATATATAATTTAAAATCTTGAAAGACTAAAGGTGTATATGTTGAAAAGAAATTTGTGCCTTACTACTGCAGAGAAGTTATGTGTTGCACGTTGTAGCGATGTTAAGCACTTTATTAATTAACTCCTCCTTTTTCAAGTTTTTTTCTTTTTACAAAATTAACACATATTTTATTAACACATTTTATAAATAGACAAAAAATTAATAGTTTAATCAAACTGAGTTTCAATGTATGTTTTATTGATCAATAAAAATGCTTAATTTTATCACATAAATAAAATGATGAACTTTTATTTGTCCAATTACAAATTGTTAGGGTACTTTTTCTAACTTGTGAATTTTCTTATTATATAAGAGATATTTTTTTTTATCTATACTACTTATAAAGACAAAACGGTCAAAGTGGAAAAGTGAAAAATTAAACTTTCGGTCAATCCTGATTTTGCCCCTGCGAAATTTATGGCCGCTGGAAATTAACATTGAAACTGATATTCATATTCATGGAAACAATCGCTGGAAATTAATGGTGAAAACAGAAACTTCAAAATAACATGTTGACTTCTTTGTAGTAATTAAATGTACAATTGAAACTTATATTTGCATATATGGCAAGGATGCTGTAAAATCTGGAATTCATTTGGGCTAGCCACAATTTATACAAATAATATCTCTCTCATATCACATTACTAGCTAAAAGACCCGTGAAATTCACGGGTATTTAAAAGAATGTTATAAAAAATGTAGATATATTAAGAAAGAACGAAACAAATGAGTATCTCCAGTTGTAAAAAGAATATGTTTAGCAAATGAAATATACAAATAATTCAACAAATTCTCAGATAATTAAAACAATATAAACAAATTTTAGTTTTGGTGTTGTTCAATTCCTAGCGTACATTTTACAGCAAACTTCTATATTCTTTGTTGATTCACCATGAGACGTGATAAGCATGAGCAGTCCCGTTGGTAGCATATAGTCTTGGTCACAATTTTTGTTTTTTGATTCTACATATGCTATTGCTCCGTATAAATCATTTCATAATCACATTCTTCTTGAATCGGTACTGAATCTTTTTACATATGGAAATAAATAAGATAGTATAGTACTATAGCATATGACACAAGATGACTAACTAAAGATTGAAAAATACATCAGGCATACAACTTCAGCTAACACTCACATAGCTAGATTTGTCACTTTTATCCAAATATGATCCGATTCGAACCCAAATAAGCTTAGTCGACCTTTTTGTGTGTTTTTTTAGTATAGTTATATTCACATTTTATGATTACTATCACGGGGCGCGTAATAGAACTCCATTAAATATCTGTTTGTTTCTTAATTTTAGTTTGCAATTTTGTCCTTGTAATTATTAAGATTTTAATTTTGGTGATTCTTATCTGATATCAGAACATGCATATGAATAACCCAATATTCGAACAACCCAAATCCAAAGTGTTTTAGCCGTACAACAACACCATACTTTCCCTTTTGTACTATTTTGGTACGTGATTTTTTTTTTTTTTTGGTTCCATTTAATGTAACGAACTTTCTTGTTTTATGCTAATTTGCACCAACAAACTTGTTTTACCGGATAAAAGAGTTATGCATCCTACGTGGACATGCAAAGTAGGTTTTCCACTTTCAATAAGTATTTGAGTTAATTACCTAAATGGTCCCTATGGTTTGTGGAGTATCACGAAGTTAGTCCCTAAAAATTAGGGGTGGCAATTTCTGACCCAACACGAAACCCGACCTGAAACCGACACGAAAATTAACAGGTTCGGGTTGAGCTAAAATAGATTGTGGGTCAGGTTTGGGTCAACATATCTAACCCGTTTATTAAACAGGTTAGGTTCGGGTTGAGAATAAAATAAACGGGTCTACCCGCCAACCCGTTAAAGTTTTTTTTCTTAATTAAAAATTATTTATATTTAATTATACGGGTTAAATGGGTTAAACGGGTCGAGCCACTAACCCGTTAACCCATTTAACTCGTGTAATGTGCTAACTTTTATATATAAAACGGATTAAATGGGTCAACTCGAAACCCGTTTAACATATTCAACCCATGTAACCTATTTAACCTGTCAACCTAAGTATATATACGGGTTAAATGGGTCAGGTTCGGGTTACGTGTAAACAGGTTAGGGTTGACATAGCTGACTCGATGATTTAAATGAGTCAGGTTCAGGTTGGGGTTTTCTGACCCGCCAACCTGACAACCCGAACCCGCCAACCCGAAGCCGACCCGAATTGCCACCCCTACTAAAAATAGATAAGTCTTTGAGTTAATTACATAAATGGTCCTTGTGGTTTGTGGAGTATCACAAAGTAGGTTTTCCACTTACAATATGTTTAAAAACGGACGGACACTTATAAAAACGGATGAAAACATAAGAAAAATGGGTTTAAACGTATAAAAATAGATGAAGACGGATAAAACGGATGAAAATGGATAAAAATATATAAAAACAGGTGAAAATGTATTAAACGGATAAAAATGGATGAAAAAACATATAAAAACAGATGAAAACTTATAAAAACGAACGAAAACGGATGAAAGGTATAAAGACGAATGAAAACGTACTAAAACGGATGAAAACATATACAAATGGACGAACTATGAAAACGTATGAAAATTGATAAAAACGTAAGAAAAATGAATGAATACGTATGAAAAGATATAAAAATGGACGAAAACGTATAAAACGGATGAAAACGTAAGAAAATTGATAAAAACGTATAAAAACGGATGAAACCATATAAAAACGAATGAAACGTATAGAAACGGACGAAACGTATGAAAACGGATGAAAGCGTTTAAAGCGGACGAAAACCTATAAAAGGTAAGAAAACAGACGAAAACGTACAAAAACGGACGAAAACGTATAAAACCGGATGTAAACGTAAAAAGCGGACGAAAATGTAAGAAAACATACAAAAACGTCTAAAAACGGACGGAAATATATAAAACAGAAAAAAATATTCCACGTAGACTTTTATCCGGTAAAATAACTTTGTATCCGGTAGCAAGTTAATGGATGTGCAAAGTAGCACAAAACCAGAAAGTTCATTATATTCAGTGGAACAGAAAAAAGATGATGTATCATAACGTAAGTAAATCCAAATCCAAGTTATTTTTGTTCGAATAATCTAATAATATCCGACTATTCCATTCTAATCTGATATCCGACTATTCCATTGGAATAACACACCCTACACATGGCCATAACAGCAGACTACCCCAATGCACAACTACACCAAATATATAAGAAGTGTTTTTTCTTTCAATTCAAAGTGACACTACCTTTTGTTTGCCATTTATTATTTATTTATTTTCAACTTGATCAACAACAAAAACATAATAGCATTATACTAATAGGCAAATCTGATGTTAGTCTAGATAAAAGTATCACAAATTCTCTCTTGTGATTTATAAATTAGAAAATAAAACTTAGAGCTTTTTAGAGAACTTTGATTATAGTTTTGTCACTCTCAAATTGGTGAATATTGTCACTCTCAAGCCATTGTGATCAAGTTTATCACCTGGAATATAAATCATAAGATTAATACAAAAAGGTCAATTGCCTTTATAAACCACTATGCAACACAGTTGGCAATGAATTCCATTTTATATAAACATGAAAATCAATTGATATTTATACCTAACATTTTGTTGCAAAATCACCAACAGAGATTTTTAAGTCTTGCAAAACAAAAGTGATTAAAATCTTATCACACTAAACACTTGTATACGAATCGTCATTATCATTCTACTCGTAATATGATCACTTTGGCTATATATGATCATACCTTGCGAAAGGGATGAATATGAACTACTTCTCACGTGTGTTTTTGCCTACTTTCATCAGAATCTACAAAACGAAACATGTTATATGATGACTGATTCCATACAAGTTAGGAAAAAGGGATAAGAAGACCAGTATAAAAATATTAGAGCAATGTGACGTAACACAGTGGAAGCTTACTTAGTTATTCACTTAATCCGCAATTATAAATCCTGTAAACTCAATAAGATCACTTCATCATCTGAAAAATCAATATAAGTATACGTATATTAGTATGTGATTAAATTCAAACCAATATCAATAAAAATTTGCATATCAATATATAAGGAATTCGATGAAGAACAAAAAGTTAATGGTTCCAAAAGCTTTTGCATATTTTGGAAGAGAGAAAAATCTTAGTTATTTTGAATTTGAAGTCGGTCACTAAATTAAAGGAATTGGATAATCATGTTTATTTAATTTCCTTGATTATCTCCTTGACAAATTAAATGATAATTCTAATATAAATAAAAATTTGCAAGTTTGTTAGAAATAGTAAATGAGTTTCCAAAGTTAATACGTTGGCTCTATTTATTTGTGTTTGACTCGATTATTAGTTTAGATGAAATGTTCTAAACAATATATTAGTAAAAAAAATAGTCCAAAAATAGTTCGAATGTTTTAACGATGATTGCATGAAAAACTTTTACATACCATATATATCACGCGCAACCTCAGAGGAACTAATTCAAAACTCAGCTGGACATGTGTTGCATTGTTAGGACAAGTTATTTATAGAAAAAATTAATTATATGAAAGGCTAAAAACTCTGTGATGTCGATGCTTTTCAAAAAAAAAACGAATGATCTGTTTTTAAATAGGGTTCAAGTATTAGTAACTGTCTTTGCCACATGTCAGCTCTAGGTGAAGAGTTATTTATAGAAAAAATTAATTAATTGGCTTAAAAGAGTTGTACAAAAGATTGCTTAAGAGGGTTGTACAAAACTCTGTTTTATTAGAAAAAATAGATACAAACACACACACACCACAAGTCCCACCACCACACTAACCCTCCATCGCCAGACCCCTCCACAACCGGACTTCCTCCCACCGAACATCACCAGCACCGAACCAAACCATTACAAAACTCATCCCTCGTTTGAAACTTACACCTCCACCGAGAGCCCAACCACCATAGAAGCACTACCATCGAGACAACACCCAACAAAAGGCTTTTTTCTTCACGTTGTAAGGTATTTCTTGAGTATTGTTATTAGATCTATGTCTATTTATCAAGTTTGAAGGTTTTACCTTATAGATCTATAGGCTTATTTGTAGATCTGAATTTGTATAAATATTTTGGGTTTTTTTTTTGTTACAGCCACCACTGGTTGTCGGAAAAAGTAGATGCCGCTGCTGACTCGCCGGAAAAAGACGATGCCGCCGCTTGTGTTTCCGGGATGTGTATGCTATTTTTTTTAAGTTGTTAATATTTGTTATACTATTTATTTTGTAAATTTTGTTATAAAGTTGTTAGTATTTGTAAATTCTCTGAAAGTTTAGAGGTTTTAGTGAGTTTTGAAAGGTTGTTTTATAGATATGATTTTTTGACCTTTTTCAGATCTTCCCCATTAACTCGCTGGAATATCTACTTAATTTGCTGCCCTGATGTGTAGGTTCTTCAAAATAATTGTTACTTAAATTTGTTGTAAATTTCTTTGTGTAATCTTTTATGTAAATTTTTTTTGTATATTTTGTTTTGTAAGCATCTTTGTAAGTTTGTTTGTGAATTTTGTTATCTAAATTAGTTATTAGAATTTGAGTTTTTATTTTATTTTATTTTATTATTTTTTTTTTCAAATTTTAGTTATGTAGTTGGTAAATATATGTATGCGATTATATATCTTAATTTTTACTCTTTCTTTCTATAGTACATATAAAGGGTTTATCGCATTTCTTGGTTTATCTCATCTTTGAAGATTGAAAATTTTGAAAACTTAAAGTTATATTCGAAATATATGTAGCAAAGTTGACTTCAACATACATGTAGTAATTATTTGATAAATTGAAATGTCAATCGTTATATTTAGGAATGATTTGATAAATGTGTAATTATTAGATTTAGGAATGATTTGTTAAAAGTGCCAATGCCAATTCAAATGCCATTAGTTAGTTGAAAGAAAAAAAATAATAATGTTTTTTAAATTAAATACTTTCTAAAATACTACGTATATCTTATTCAAGACTATACACACTTTAATCCTCATTTTCATTTTGAACTTGTGCTAACTCATAGAATAAAGTAGAGAAAGTAGGTAGATAGATAGACAGAGGGAAATGAAAAATCAAAGAAATGTCGATGATATTGTGTACTAAGAAGTTTTACGTGACGAATAACGTGTATTGTTAGTTATCTCATAATTGATTTAATGTTTTATTTTCACTTTCACTAAATATTTTTATATGTTATTTGATACATGTCAAAAAAAAATATGAGTTTAACTATCGCATGTTATAAACTTTTGCAATTACATTTTGATATTTTTATATTTGAACGTTACACGAAATACTTACCACAATATCATAACTATAATTGTTTGCCGCTAGAAAATTCTGTTGCTATGCACGGGTACTCGTCTAGTGTTATTAAAATGAAAATATGAATCTTTGGGCTCATTAAAAGCCCCAGCTACATTATACACCTTGGGCTTGGATGCCTGTTTTATCATACGGGCTTTCACTTAACAACATAAGTTATAAGAAAACACTATTTTTATTTCATGTTACTACAAGTTGTGTCAAAAAAGAATAATACGTATACATATTTAAAAAAGAACATGTTCGGCTTTGTCTAGTGAACATGGAAAACAGATTCTGAACCCAACATTTAACTTGGTCTATGACTTACAATACAACTCATCATTCAATCCATAACATGTCATGTTTACTTGAATTCCACAATATTATTTACTTTTATTTCCTCTCGTTTCAAATTCTCTTTTCCATCAATTTTTTATTAAATATCAAATAGCTGTAGTCAAGAATCAAGATTCGTAGTGTTATCTTAAAACGTGTACGTACATATGTAACTTTATAATTCTATATATTAGATAGAAACCGAAAATTTTATACGTTACATCAAAATCTCAGAAGTCATATTAAATGAGCAAGTAAATGGGTCATAAGTTTCTTTTAAGGGTGCTTTTGGTTTATAAGTGAGATTGAAATTGGATTTGGATTTGAAAAAGGTTTGAAAGAAAAGAAGGAGAGAGAAAATTAATTGATGTTTAAATTATATATTTTTTTAATAAGTTTTATGTATTTGTTTGAAATAAAAAAAGAATAAATGATATGTGGTTGACAAAATTCTATCAAATAAAAAAAAAAAATTAATTTGTTAGAATCATAAAAACCCACCACCTTAGGGTGGAATGAGATCTATTATTTTTTTCATTCATTCCTAATTGTGGGCACAAATAACAACCAAACAAAGAATTCATCTTTTCTTTGGGTGAACTCATACCAATACGGGAATAGTAAGTTTTTACTCTGATATATACAGCTTAATCGAAGTGTTTTTGTGTTGTCACTAAACCTTTCTTATGTGCGCCTTATAATGGTTTGCTAATAAAGTTCGAACATCAGACTTTTTGCGATGACATCAAAACACATGAACTGCAGGTCATCTTGGTAGTGGTTTTTAAATAAAATATATCAATTTTGATTTTAAAATCATAAAATACTTGTATAAATGTTGGGTTGCAAAAAAAAAGATGTCGATATAAATTTCTTTAGGTTACTTTGCCAAACCTATTAACAATGCTACAATTAATTCCACGATAACTTTCATGTGCCTAGTCTTGGCGTTTAACACATTGTTTTGGAACATATAATAAACTTCTAATTAAAACGAGTAATGCAATTTTAAAAAATAATTATAAAGTGAAGTTGAATAATACAACCTGTCTACTTAATTTTGTCTTTGTATTTTCCAAAAAGTGACAGTAGTGTAAATGGTTTAGGACCTGAGTTGACCAAGTCGGATAAACCGGATCGATTCGATTACTCGAAGCTGGTTTTGAGCAAAGTACTGGTTGAACCGAGAACGGGGGCTCGATCAATTCAATTAAGAATATCGTTTTTAAAGCATTTGCTAATCACTATTCATATTTTGATTGCAGAGTCGGTGTCGATTTTAGATGTATTAAGGATGCCTATTGTAACTTTTGATCAAATATACTATCAAATTTGATCTACTTATTTTAGAAGAGATTATTTTTATTACAAAAAACTAATAGCTCCTCAAAGAGCTCCTGCCAAACAAGCCTGAAGTTGATGTATTCAAAAGAGTTACTTGTTTTAGAATAGATTATTTTTGTAACAAAAAGCTTATAGTTCCAAAAAAAAAAAACTGTATACCAAACAACAATATTTCAAACTTTGTTAATATTTGGTCATTTTCACCCCAAACATAACCGTTATGCTTTTGAAAGCTTGAAATAAAACTGCATATATCATTCTTATTTGTTACTCCAATGGTGTAAGGTTTGTAGTTTTGTACATAGAAATTTATACCTCGGTTTATAAATTCAGTATTTTGTTTAATGAACAATATTGGTTACTATAGTCTATAAATTTATGTGTCAAAATCATGGTCGCTGTTTTGGTTCATAGTAGAGTGGAAAAAAATTAGGGAAATGTCTAAGTCATGGGAGTGTAGGCCCTAATATTTAAAGACCACTTTTTTCCCATAGTGTGCCTATTATTTTTCTTGTTTCGACTATCGTGGCATTCGAACTTTATAACATGACTTTGAGTCAATTATCACCTAAATTTATATTGGACAAATTTTGCCCCTATAATGAATTGACTATACCACCTTGTATCATAAATTGATTGATAGTACATCAATTGAATTCTGGACTTTAGAAAAATGACAATAGTCTTCAAATAAATTTAGAAACGATCTAAACCTTAATTTACAATTTGACTTTATGAGGATAGTGTTGGAAATTTCTGACACGACATGACATCGACACGAAAATTAACAGGTTCGGGTTGAGTCTAAATAGATTTTGGGTCGGGTTTGGATCGACCCATCTAACTTGTTCATTAAAAGGTTAAGTTCGGTTTGGGAATAAATTAAGCGGGTCACTCGTCAACCCGTTTAAGATTTTTTTTAATTAACAATTATTTAAATATTATTATACAGTTTAAATGGGTTAAACGGGTCAACCCGCAAACCCATTTAACATGTTTAACTCATGTAATTTGCAATTTTTGTATATAAACAGGTTAAATGGGTCTACCCGAAACCTATTTAACCTATTCAACTTGTATAACATATTTAACCCATCAACCCAAATATATATGGATTTTAAATAGGTCATGTTCTTTATGTGTAAACAGGTTATGGTTAACATAGTTGACTCGATGATGTAAATAGGTCAAGTTCGGGTTTGAGTTTTCTGATTTGCCAACCTGTAATCTGAACCCGCTAACTCGAACCCGACCTAAATTGCCACCCCTATTTGAGGACCATAAAGCTTATCTTAAACATAGTTAGCAAATATAATTTAGATATGAGGTGTGCTACACCCACTCACAATTTACACAAAAAAAACCCACTCGCTGACGTGTCAGCGAGCTGATTGGTTGGTTTTTTGTGAGCCACAAAAAACTAACCAATCAACTCGCTGACACGTCAGCGAGTGAGTTTTTTTGTGTAAATTGTGAGTGGATGTAGAATTATTCTTTAGATATATACAGAAAAGTAAGAGGTGCATTGTACTTGAGAGAAAATTTGAGCACCTCACCCCCACATCCGATAAATATCATTTAGGATTTGGTAATTGGGCCCTTCTACTAATTATATGTGAAATAAAAATGTCTATGATCACGTGAGTTAAGTGAAATGGTTTAGCTTGATTTGTTTCATATTAATTAAAATCCCACGAGTATATTTTATTTGGTGCAGAAATCCCACGAGTATATGAATAATATGATTTTTTTTTAACAAAGATTAATATCATTTCATTACAAACCTCACAAAGAAGGAAGATAAGACATAACAAATTACATCGAAACATAACCTCACAAACGGAGGAAGATAACAACATAATAAGTTACATCACAAGACATACACCATATAGCTGTAACAGCCTATAACATCACCTTTCAAAGGGTGGGAGGAATCACCCGAGTAAGCTTTGACTGAAAACAACCATATAAGGGGTGCAGCTTGACAAAAGTACACTAAGTACAAAATACATATAAAGATGCTAAAACAAGGCATCCATAAAGGAGCCTAGCAAAATCCTAACAGATCTAAACCAAATCCCTACGCAGCAGCAAGCCAACGATGACGGACCACAACAGATCTAAGCAGAAGCAGCAGTGGCAGCAGCGACAACAGCGGCATCGGAGGAGATGACAGATCTGTAGGCAAACCTTTTATTTAAAGAAAGAAAAACAGTCCCGACGGCCGGCCGTAGCCGACCGCCGGAAAAGGATCGGATTTTATGGGTATAGGTCGGATATAATTTAGTTAGAAGGTGGAGAAAAGTTGTAGAGAGAGAAGGAGGTTACAGGGACCATGAAATAATATGATGAATAGCCGTAAATTGTCATTTCATTGTAATAGTCCCATAGTTTTTAGAACACTCGTCCAACCAACATCTTACAAAAATGTTCTAACAACGTTTTTTATACATAAAAATATCAACCATGACCTTAGGGCACGTTTGGTAGGGTGAAATTCAGAGAAATGAAATGAAGCTCAGAAATGGAATTCATGGAAATGAATTATCAGGGAAATTGAATAATAATTCCAGTGTTTGGTAGCAACAGAGAATTTACACAGAAATCAAATTCCAGTGTTTGGTAGCAACAGAGAATTTACCCAGAAATAGTTAAGAAATTATTTTTTGTGTTTGGTAACAAATAAGATATAATTTTTTTAAAGGCAACAATTTATAAAAACCACAAAAAGAAACAAAGATACAATACAATGACATCCCACGCCAATTAACAACTTAATTAAAATAAAAGAAGATGAGACACGAAAAGATAATAATAACAAAACAAAATATAGAAACAAAACCACTTGGACTTGGACTTGCAGACACAAAACCAAACATCAGTACATAGCATATTCAGCAGTCCATAGCATAACCAAAACAGCAGGACACAAAACCAAATATTTTTGTGCAGTATGTCACAAATTGCAGCAACACACAAAATGCTTCAGCACACAAATTGCAGCACGCACGAACTGCAGACATAAACCAAATGCAAAACCAACTTGCTATCACGAACAACTTGCTGGTATACACGTGAAAGTAATCAACTGTTACGTCATATATTAAACTCGTCAAACATGGCATTGGCAAGAATATCTCTTTGATCGCTCCATTCATTTGAAACCTCAACAGTGCTAATAACATCATCATGCTCGTTTCCACCTTGTGTGTGATCAACTGGCACTTCATTGTCGAGGGGGTCTTGAGTCATTTCTGTGCGTATAAAGTTATGCATCAAGCAACAAGCAATAATGATACGTGGCATTGATTCAAATGGATGGTAGGAATTATCACGCAAGATAGCCCATCTAGCTTTGATCAATCCGAAACATCTCTCGATAACATTCCTAGCTGACGAGTGCTTCTTATTATATAACTCTTTAGCTGTGGTAGGCGGATTAGACCAATCATTAAGATGGTATCGTTGACCACGATAAGGTGTTAAAAAGCCTTCACCATTTGTATAACCAGCATCACAAAGATAATACGTACCTATAACAAAATATATGAATTAAATAAATATGTATGTGTGCATATGTAGTTATATGTACGATATGTAACATACCGCGAGGTATTTTAAGGCCGTTTGGCCTACTAATAGCATCACGAAGCACTCGACTATCTGCTGCCGAACCCTCCCATCCCGCCAATACATAAGTAAACATAAGATCTCTCGTACATACCCCAAGGACATTGGTACAAATCTCACCCTTTCGTGTCCGATAAGGTTTTCGATCATCAGTTGGAACCCTCACTTTGATATATGTTCCATCCAATGCTCCAAGACAACCCTACCAAAAAACAAATCACAATTAATATCATATCTGCATATTATTGTCTTAATATAAATAAACTTAACTAACCTTAAACCATTTCCACCTCTCATCCGTTTCATTATTTGGCACTCGCACAGGTATCTTGTAGAAGTCCTTGTGTAGTCGACAAACTGCATCTAAGACTATCTTGAAATACCTACTTATAGTTTCACCGGACCTTTGGAATCTATTAACTATTATTCTATTTTTTTCATTATGAGCGAGTGTGTGTAAGAACATTGCTACTTGCTCATCTACGAGCATGTGTTTGCTATTACGTAGCCCTCCTCTAGTTTCAAGCAATTCACAAAGTCTTGTAAATGCACGCCTATTCATTCTAATATTAACAACACTCGTAACGTCACTTTGATACACCATGCTCCACATATTGGCATGTCTATTACCAAAGTTCATTCTATACTTTTTACGAAGTGTATTAGACTCGAGCATATGGTTTATGATCAAACAACCCAACCTAAACCAACGAATCATAACAGATAGTATGTAAAAGGTCTCTGTTGCACCTGTCATAGTTGCCGTCATTCTTCGCTTTCTTTGCTCAACCAACGGTGATCTTGCCATCTATAACCATAAAGATTGAGTGCACATTAAAACCAACAAATCAATTTATGAAAGAAATAATTAGTTACTGGAAAAATACTTATAAAAGCAAATGACCTTTTACATAAAAGCAAATCATGTAAATATGATTGGCACTGAAAGAGAAGAGAACCAATCAGTTTGCTTATAAAATCAAATGACTTTTACATGACTAAAAACTTAAAAAGGCCCCATTAGAGTTTTATAACTAATCCAAAACAAATATATCAGTTTGCTTATAAAAGCAAATCATGTAAATGACTTTTATATGATACTACGTCAATTCCATAGATTAATAATTGTTTCATGTTAAATTAGAGAGATCCTATATATCCATATAA
Organism: Artemisia argyi; assembly: GCA_030686995.1. Lineage (NCBI taxonomy): Eukaryota > Viridiplantae > Streptophyta > Magnoliopsida > Asterales > Asteraceae > Artemisia > Artemisia argyi. Next base: position 42,835,877 of record CM060694.1, read on the forward strand.
ACATGGCTACATTGAAACCTATAATCAACTCTAATTTAAAGATAAACATAGAATTAAAAAAATAGTTTAGGGACAAAAAAACAATCAAAATATGAAAAACATGTATGAGATGGACTACCTGTACTAACGAAGAATAGAAAGAGAAGAGGAAAGGTTGCCGTCGTCGGAGTCGCCGGAGAAGAAGAAGAAGGCGAAGGGATGAGTCAGACAAGTTTGGGGTTTCACATAGTTAACTTTTTGGGGAAAATGTGAGATGCACGTGACTTTCAATTTATAGCACTTTTTGTTTTAACTTTATCAATTTCCAAGCAAAAAAAGGCGGAGAGTTAAATACCGAAGAATTGGTTTACTTGACTTTGTGAGTGGAAATAGAATTACAAAGGAACCATTTCTTAAGAATTATAATTCTCCGCTTTTTTTTTTCCATAAGCTACCAAACATGGGAAATGCATTCTTTTCTATTTCTCTCCTCACAATTCACCCTACCAAACATGCCCTTAATATAATTAAGGATAATTATCTAGGAATATATCTAACTTGCTATTTTTTAAAATTACTTGTATTAATGACATGTAAAACCCAAAACAGAAATTATAGCCAACTTTAAAATTATAATGAATCTAAAAGTTCTTCAATGTTTCCATTTTCAAGAAATACGAGTAAAGATATCTATACGTTGATAAGAAAAAAGAAAAAACGTGAATGGGGACTAGATTAATGATAAAATAGAATTTTGGTTGCAAACATTGATTCAATTGATGATGAAAAAAGAGAATTATTGGTTTAGTTCTTCACCTTAACAATCGTTATCAAATAAATGAACAATCTGGAGCAATACTTAATTTATTTAGTTGACATTCATAGTCGTAATGCTAAATAGATGTTTGAAAGAAGCAAGTTGGTTAACAAGTCAAATCATATTAATTTTTGGTATTAGCCACAAGGATCGGGTTAAGTTTTCATTTCTATAATAATCAGAATGTTTTATATGACTCTGAAATTATATTATTCAGAATATATGTTTTAATGAAATTTCATCTCAGTTATCATTTTAGCTAACCTTATAAATTTTATTTAACCTGTTGCATCATTGGCAACGATCCATGCTATGCCAGACTTCATACGTTTGTATATTGGGAAAAAATGACAATTCATGAAGCTATTAGCAAGACGCTAGAAGCCAAAGAGTACAAATAAAGGCTAGAAATAAACAGAGACTACATACTTTAGAATTTACACGAGACTTTTACTGCGAAGTTAAGTTATACGTAAACCAAATTACTTGTAGCCTTGCAATATCCATGTCATGTGAGATGCACCAATCAAATGACTCTGATTACGTTTAGATGGCCATACCACATCAAGACTCAAAAGTTAAACCTCTAGTGAGTAAAAGAATAGCAATTTATATTTTGGACCTATCATAGAATGTTGGTGACTGTCGACATAATTTAACAGAAATCTAAAAACTTATGATACAATGCTTTTGCATCCGAATGTCCACGTTTTCCATATGCTTTAGAATAATCAAGACCTAAAAGTTGGTTTTATCCATTCATATTCTAATAAAGTGTTAAGGTGAAGCTTCACCAAGTCATTAAGCATTTCATAGTTCATTTTTATATTATATGTTCAAATGGTTCTTTGTTAATTACAACATGCACGTCTTCTTTTGTTTAGTTAATTGGATTACCAATATTTTCAAATCGTATCTTAAATGAGATCAAAAAGCCATCCCTGTGGGAAGTGATGGAGCCTAATACGAGTATTTATCTTTTGATCTTTAACTTTGACCCGCTATATATATATATATATATATATATATATATATATATATATATATATATATATATATATATATATATATATATATATATATATATATATATATATATATATATATATATATATTATGCATTTGTGTATTTATAATTTATAATCAAATAATAATCCCTTTAGATTAATTTATTTGTTCATTTTTTACTTTTTTTTTCAACTTTTATCTTAACTATTTTCTTTTGTTTTATATAATACTTTATGCAAAATATATGAATATATTCAGTTTTAAATGTATTTTCATTGGTATAATTTTCATCAAATAATATATAACACAAACAAATATATTTAAAAAGATCAAAATTGAAAAAAAAAAAAAACTTTAAAAATTCAAAAGTAGAAAAATAAATTGAAACCAAAAGTAATAAGTTAGATGGCTTGTAATAGCTAGACAATGAAAGAGCTAGGTGCATTGAGGTGCCAATAAATGTTATTTGGTTGCTACATTACATACTAAATAATACTATAATAACTAAAATACTTTCTCCAACAATAATTGTTATTATAAATGTAAGTCTCAAAACACATCACTAAAAATATCTCTTTTACTCAAATAATAATAATAATAATAATAATAATAATAATAATAATAATAATAATAATAATTAGTAGTAGTTTCACAATTCACAATCAAAACATAAAAGGAAATTGATCATATAAGGGTGGAGGGTGTGGTTGGGGGTTTTCTATCGTCACATCTGCTCCACATCATCAAAAAATACTTCCTGTATTCTTTCCTTCGGTCATTGCAACACATTTCTTCTCTTCCTTTCAAATTTTTCTATTTTTTATTATTAAAAATACTCTCGAAACAACAATGTCGACACAACACAACCAATAAAACACAATCTCTCTCCTCAAAAATCACTTTTCTCTCTCCTCCAAGCTTCGACATTCAAGTCCCGCAAAAGTAAATATTTCCGCAATACGAGGGGTGATAGTTCCTGCAAGAAAGAGAAAAAAAAACGTGAGGTCTCGTAGATTCTATTTTACATTTTTACCACACCCTTTACACTAATGAATCTCATTAACCAATCACATGAATAACACATAAAAGTGAATGATTTTTGTTTACAAACTATGATTTTCTTATATCTCTTTTGTGTCATAGATCAAACATTATATACACTGTAAAATTTATATCACATTTACATGTTATCTTGACATATTAATAGGGGTGGACCGAGGACGCCATTGATTCACTAAACCATATGAACTTTTCTCATAGTGTAAAATCGTGTCAATATATATATATATATATATATATATATATATATATATATATATATATATATATATATATATATATATATATATATATATGTGTGTGTGTGTGTGTGTGTGTGTGTGTGTGTGTGTGTGTGTGTGTGTGTGTGTTACCAATCTTCCATAGTTTTAAATATAAGGCACTTGATAAATGTTTGCAATAAATACGTAAACAAACATACATATCTATACCATTTATAGCACATATAAAGCACGAAAGCTATTGTTGAATTTTTAAACATTCAAGATAATATAATTGGTAAAGTACACTTCATAATGAGTTGAATTATTAAGCATTGATAAATTATTGAAACGACCTTCTATAAAGGGAGATGATTTACACACCCTATAAATTGATTGACACACTCAAATTTAGAGTGTTGTAAAGGTATAAATGTCAACACACTCTAAATTAGAGTGTGTTAATCAATTAAAAGAGTGTGTAAAAATCACCTCCTTTCAATAAATATAGCATATTTGACAAACCATTTGATATTTTTATAATAATTATCATTTCTATATTTAAGTAGTTTGCCACAAATATAATTTTCATAATCAAATTATATATATATATATATATATATATATATATATATATATATATATATATATATATATATATATATATATAAACGTAGAAGGAGGGAATACGTTACCATTTAAAACTTTAAACTTATTGTATCAAATATCCATTTTTAGCTTGTTCTAATATGAAAGATGGTATGTGTAGTTAGTGACCAGCATAACTTAAAACATGTTATCACCCAAGTACAATCAACAAGTCACAACACAAGCAATCACATAATGCAAATATTAAAGTAAAGCAATAAGTAAAAGAAAGCGCAAACCGAACACGAGGATTTATAGTGGTTCGGTCACGGATCTCCTCTCCGCCTACTCCACTCCTCGAGTACCCAACTCGAGAATTACTTCAATAGATCAACAAGCTCCCTTCTTGGCGGAAAAAAACCTTACAATCGCCGCTTACACTTTATCCGGTACAAAGCTAACTACCGGGTTCTTTTACAAAGGTACAACCACTCCTAACATCGCCTATACAATATTTCCGACACTAAGCTAGATGTCGAGTTCTTTTTCAAGGGTACAACCACTCCCGCTATGTTTTGTTGCCTAACATAAAAACCTTGTGTTTTATGGCACAAACAAATAAACCATCTAATCTATATTGTGTTTTATGGCACAAACACATATCTTTTTGGTCTTTAACTTTGACCCGTTAAAGTTTTTTTGTTTTTTGTTTTTTTTAATAATCCTTTTAGCTTATTTTATTTTTGTTCATTTTTTTTCAAACTTTGATCTAAACTATTTTCTTTTGTGTTATATAATACTTGATGCAAAATATATAAATATATTCAATTTTAAATGTATTTTCATTGTTATAATTTTCATCAAGTAATATACTCTTTATGTCTCATATTTAATGTCCAGATTTGACTTTTCAAGTATTTATTTATCAACTTTGACCTTAAATATTTTTGTTTGTGTTATATAGTATTTGATAAAATTTATATGCAATAAAAATACATTTAAAACTCAATTCATTCATATATTTTGTATCAAATATTATATTACACAAACAAAAATATTTAATGTCAAAGCTGAGAAAAAAAGACTTAAAAAAATCAAACCTGACATTTAATATGAGACAGAGGGAGTATAACACAAACAAATATACTTAAAAAGGTTAAAGTTGAAAAAAAAAAAAAAAAAAAAAAAAAAAAAAAACTTCAAAAAGTCAAAAAATAGACAAATAAATTGAGACTAAGAGAGTAATAAGTTAGGGTGGTGGCAACCATGGTTCAAAATAAAACTCATACCTCACCACCCACCAATAATAACATTACACCTCATTTCATACCTCAACTATACCTCACCATATTTTTTTAGTGGCAACCATGCTTCCCATACCTCACCTAATTTAAATTTTTTATTTTTTATATTTATAAATTATATTAAACGATTTAATAAAATATAATATTTCATTAATAATTAAAAAAAATTACATAATACTTAAAAAAACAAAATTAAAAAAAATTACGTAAATACTTAAAAAAAAATAATTAATCATCGAGGTGTGGTAAGTGTTGCGCGTCTAAGTGCTCCGTAAGATCATATCGTAGACGGTTATGGATATCTTCGTCAAGTAACTCTTGTAGTACAGTATCGTCATAAACTGGCGCGACCGGTTGCTCCATTATATGAACTGGTGATATCGCCACCTCGTCGGCTTTTAAAATCATATTGTGCAATATGATACACGTATAAACGAGTTGTCGAATCTTTGCGACCGTCATAGCCCGGAGAGGACGACTGAGAATCATCCATTTTGACTTAAGACGACCAAAAGCTCGCTCAACATCTTTTCTTGCAGACTCTTGTTGCTTCTTGAATTTCTTTTCCTTTGGATCAGTGGGATACTTATATGCTTTAACAAACGTTGAATACGCAGGATAGATTCTATCGGTTAGATAATATCCACGTTTGTAAAGCCGTCCATTTACATGAAATGAACTATTTGGCGTCGTTCCATTTTGCTCCGTAAGATACAATGGAGACTGATTCAAAACATTGATATCGTTGTTTGCACTTGGAGGACCAAAAAACGAATGCCAAATCCACAAATCATATGAAGCCGTTGCTTCAAGCATAATAGTCGGGTATTGGTGATCACCTCGCTTATATTGGCCTTTCAAATGTTTAGGACAATTTCGCCAATCAAAATGTGTACAATCAATGCTACCAATCATTGCAGGCATGTGATGTGGTCCTTCATGAAACTCGAATAATCGTGCAATGTCATGGGATGTCGGCCTAAGTAAGAACTCTCGCCATATAATTTAATAATCGCATGACAAAAATAAGCAAGGCATTCTCCTATTCAAAATAATAATAATAACGAAATATTAAAAAATATATATATACCGAAAAATGTTTTAAAAAAAACACAATAACTTAAAAAAAATAATAATAACGACAATTTAAAAATAAAATAAAATAATAACAACGAAAAATTTAAAAAAATAATAATACCGAAAACATTAAAAAAAAATAATAACTTGACGTTCTTTGTGCCATGTTTAAATAGTCATCAAATCTATCCGGAGGTTCACCCGTTGCGAGTTGTCGAATGGCAGATGTGCATTTTTGTAGCGCCGTGAAACTTTTTTTTCCCTCGCATCTTGCCCCTCTTGAAACCATTAAAATCTCGCTTCAACATCGCCAACAATTTTTAAATACAAGGTTTTATCCATACGAAACCTATCACGAAGTGTACCTTCGGAAAACTTTGGTCGTTCGACAAAATAGTCATTCATTAGAGTTTGTAGAGCTTTTTCACGAAAACGGGTGACACTCTCCCGAGTTTCGGTAGAGGTTGTCGTGTCTTCAATGGCATCGCACGCGGCCAAATACGTTTCGTATGTAGTATCGGATAACCATAGGTCGAAGAATCATTGGCCGGAATAAATAACTCGCCGGATGAAGAGGATGAATACATTATTTGTGTGAAAATATATGAATTGTGTGTGTGAAATGTGTGAATTATTTGTGTGAAATAAAGTGAATTTATAAAGGATTTTTTTTTATTATTATTTAAATGGCCAACGGCCAAATTTATTTTGAAAATGGGGAATCATTAATGTACCAACGGATATATTTGCATTGTTCCTAGGCTCCTAGCCATACCGAATCGGCAATTATTGCCGCAAAGATCATAATCGCAGCCATGCCGCGGAGGAGGTGGCGGTGTTGCCGCTCGGCATGGCTGAAACTGCTGCTGCAACCGCTCCATTGCCAGTACCCTTAGATGGCTTGTAATAGCTAGACAATGAGATGCATTAAGGTGCTAATAAATGTTATTTGGTTGCTACTTTACATACACAATAACACCATAATAACTATACTATTTCAAGTTTAATAATAATAATAATAATAATAATAATAATAATAATAATAATAATAATAATAATAATAATAATAATAAAATACTATACTTTTTCCAACAATAATTGTTGTTGTTAAATGTAAGTCTCATAACACATAAACAAAAATATCTCTCACTCAAAATAATAATAATAACTATAATAATAATAATAATAATAATAATAATAATAATAATAATAATAATAATAATAATAATAATAATAATAATCTTTTATATAATAAAACAAAACCCCTATCGGGAATTTTTCATTTAAAAAAAATAAATTCATACCTTATTTAGTAATAATTTAATTTAAAAAAAAATTATTTTCTTATTAGGTAATATTTTATATTTATCCATAACACAAGTAGAAGATAAATACAAAAAATATAGATAAGATACAATTAACAATAGGATTAAAAATTTTTAATAATTATCTTTAATAATAAAAAACTATAATTAAATATCATAAATCAAACAAAACAAAGATAAAATTATTTGTTTTTTAATAAATAAAAATGTATGATTCAAAAAATTTAAAAAAAACTTGCGCATGCACGGACATTATAACTAGTAATAATAATAATAAAATGGCGGTAGTGAATTGCCCAACAAAGAGAACACCAAGTCACCAATCATGGTGCACTATGGCATGCTATTGGTAAAAACAAATTCTAATAAATGTTATTCCTTTTGCGATCATGAGAAGGTTCACTTGCACGTACTCTGAGCTATTCAAAAATGTTTTGTGATATAGAGTTAAATATATAAACATGTTAAGTTGCATGGTTGAATTCATATCTTTTTGTGTTCGTGTTTTCTGCACGTATAGGTTTGTATACGTAGCAGCACATCGAATCACCATGTTGATAAAAATGAATTAGGACATTAGTAGTTTCACAATTTACAATCAAAACATAAAAGGAAACCGATCACATAAGGTTGGAGGGTGTGGTTGGGAGTTTTCTTTCGTCACATCTGCTCCATATCATCAAAAAATACTTCTTTTATTATTTCCTTCGGCTGTTGCAACACATTTTTTCTCTTCCCTTCAACTTTTTCTACTTTTTATTATTAAAAATACTTCTAAATCACAAATGTCCACACAACACAACCAATAAAACACAATCTCTCACTTCAAAAATCACTTTTCTCTCTCCCCTAAGCTTCGTCATTCAACTCCCGCAAAAATATTGCGCGTGCGCGGGTATTATAACTAGTAATAATAATAAAAAAATGGCGGTAGTGAATTGCCCAACAAAGAGGGCCAATAACACCAAGTCACCAACCATGGTGCACTATGGCATGCCATTGGTAAAAACAAATTCTAATAAATGTTATTCCTTTTGTGATCATGAAGGTTCACTTGCACGTACTCTGATGGATCTAAACACCTTGATCTGTGTTAGAATGATACTTTGAGTTATATCACTAAGTATGCGGAATCTACTTAGTAACACTTAGAAGTTTGTATGTGAATGAAACAGTTGTATATGAATGAGAAGAATGTATGTATCAAACGTTTAGCTCCAATATTATTAATAATAATAATACGAGTGATCTTTGTATCACTAGGGTTACAACCTTGAAGCTCTAAGAAAAACGTATATCTAACCTTAACCTAGGACCTCCTTTTATAGCATAAGGAGTCCTCTTCTACAAGATACGTATAACTCTAATAGAATAAGATATACACAAGATCTATTCTATATTTATCTTTACAAGTTTCCTAACAGTTATCCTAACAGCAGTGGTAATAATATGTACTAGCAGTGGTAATGAGTTTCCACTGCTAGTGCATTCTTCAGCAGTTGTAATCTTCATACTTAGCCGTGGTAACTGTTAATATAATTCCCAACAATCCTCCCCTAAACTTATGATTAACATGTAAATCAATAATTTTCTTCAAATAGTCAGTAGATATGAGAATATGGGAATTCTTCCAAACACTTCTTTTTCTCAACTCCTTGTTAGCCTTCACACTTTGATCATAAATCCTCTGTAACAAATCTTCTATGACTTCACTTCTTTCCCAACATCTGAGCCTAATTGACATCATAACAGTGAGAACTCCTGCTCTCAATGGATAATCCTTCTCAGCTAACATAAACACATCAACTCCATCTTGAGTAGAAACATGATGTACAACACTTGAATCATAGAATTTCCACAGAGTATTCATATTGTGAGCTTCAAATCTTCAATACCTGTCACTTGGGTCAGGTTCATATAATCTTCTAAAGTGAACCCACAACTCTTGAGCTTTGACATCAACAAGTTCATCTTTCTTGGACTGATCTTGAATAATCCTCCACAAAGTATCCAAATATTCTCTATCACAAGATCTAACAATATCTTCAAAATCTCTGCAAATACTTGTGACATTTCCAGTTCTGATAATCTTCCATGCTACACCAAAATCATCATAATAGATTTCCCAACCAACTACTGGATATCTTGTTTGTAAAGGTTCTATATTAAGCACATCAGTTTCAATATACACCATATTGGTAACTTGTTCTTCAGTCAGCTTGCTAATACCTTCTTTTGCTTGAGATGACTCCTGAGTCTTCAATTTCTTAGCATCTTTTGATTCAAGACTCACTCCTGACCTTTTTGACTTCATAAATGTAGGTTCTTTATCCATAGGGATGAAATAACTATCCTGTCTTTTAACTCTGTAGTAAATACCTTCAATCTGATCATGTGTCATACCTTTAAATTGTGCCATCTTCATATTTCCAACATGACAACAATAGGTCTTCATCTCAGCAATAATTTGTGTCTTTGTAGGTTGTCTTGGTTCCTTTTGACCATTTCTTACTGTGCCAATGATGTCATCAAGAGCCTGTTGATTCTTCATCTGAATGAAGTCCTTTAATTGTGCAGACCTTTGATCTTCATTAAGAGTTATATTTGCAATGAGCTCAATTGCCTTCTTTCTAATCACTGGAACATTTTCAATCATGAACTCAATTTCTTCTTCTGTAGGCACATAAGTGAACATTGGAGGTTTCTCATGTAATATTGTTGGTGGAATAACAGAAAGTGGTTCTTCCATCACTGTTTCCAATTTGTCCAACCTCTTAGCTTCCATGAAACTTTCAATCTCATCCTCCTCTTGCTTTTTCTTCTTTTCAATTTCAGCTGTTGCCAATTCTGCATCATAATCTATCTGAGCTTGTTCTTTCTTTAAAATCTTCCTAGATTGCTCAGATGATTCATCAACAACTTGAACTTTTCCTTTTTCTACTCTTTTTCTCTGAAATTCTGCATCAGCAACATCCATTACATCTGTATCTTTTTCCACTGTGACATTATGAGTTTCCACTGCATCAGTTTCTGATGTGTGGGAATCGCAACAGGCTTTACCTCTCGAGTGATCTCGAGAAGCTTACAACCCCCACCAGGCAGTGTACCTGATCGTTGTAGTATAGTATAGTGACAAGTACCGGGGGATTGATCGTTCAGCTTAGGAATAGTGTCGCTAGGATTAGAAAGCCTAATTACTAGTTCTAAAGGTGAGGGAAGATTATTTTTTGTCTTTTTATGTTTTTATAAAATCAATTAAAATCTCGGGTTTTGGAAGAGTGGGCGGAATTAGTTGCTATTCAACTAACCCAAAACTAAGATGCAATCAAAATAAAATACTAAAAATGAAATTAAACTAATTATTACAAAGGTTGTGAGCAGTAATTGGAGAAATTGTGTTTACTTAGACTTCATTACTCCCTAGATATCTTTTACACGTTAATTACTTGTTATAATTGCATGGATGACGGATCGTATTCCTTAATACCATTCATGGGGTGGCATACATAACTCCCCAATTCTATGAGCTCTTATCTCCTCCTACACCATCACCCAGCACAACTATAGGGATTGTAAACAGTGGCTCATGCATTAAATACAACCAATAAAGACCTAGTACGCCTCGGTTCATGTTTCTTAAGACGTTCAAGCATGTTACCATTTGGAGATCTGCCAGTTTTCTTAAGCCTAACATATAAATCATTCATCCAAGAACAAGAATAAACAAGTAATCAACACATAATCAATATCTAGGTTTCATTAGATCTAAGCAAACACAAGAGAGATCTAGCCTAGCATAATTGAATTGAGACAAGAACAAGATATAGACAACCAACACATAGACATATTGATTGAATTAGAAGAACACTTATCTCAATTACAATGCAAGGTATCAAGGGTTTGGAACCCTTGAAAAACCTGTAAAAGATGCACCAAATTCGTCTTTAGGGTTTCACCAAAACTTCTCTCTTTCTAATGTAAAAACTAGAAAACTATATATAGGAAAACTGGGCTGACGGCGTCAAGACAACCATGTGACGCCGTCACCTCGCCGCCAAATACTTCCTCGGACGGCCTTGATCTACTTATGACGGCCTGTGTGACGCCGTCACCACCTACGGTATTTTATTCTTGGTACTTTGACGCCGTCAGGATGACTTTTGACGCCGTCATCAACTACGGTATTTTATTCTTGATGTCTGACGCCGTCAGGGTGTAACTCTTGACGCCGTCACCAAGTGTTTCCAGCATGGAAAATTGATACTTTGCCCTTTTTTTCACTTTTATGCTCCAAAAAACGTCCAAAATGGCTTCTTTTCCAGAATTCACTCTCCAAGTACCTAAAATCACAAAAGGAATGATTTAGGGCAATATTTGATCAAATAAAGTCGGATTCGGGCTTAAATGACCCCCTAAAAACGGATCATTTTTCGCCTCATCATATACCCTTACACTTGAGATTTGCTTGTCCTCAAGCAAATGAACTTTTATTCTACTCAAAAGACAAGTTAGGGGTCATTTAACACTAATATAAAAGTAATTACAACAAATAATCGTTCCACTAAAGACCAATAGACAAGCACGGAGATCATACACAAGCACCTCACAAATAGTGTTTAGATACTCACATCTCTCGGGTGTAATAAAGTAATATAAGATTATGGAAATGGAAGATATCTCTCACTACCTGTCATAGCAAAATAGATTACCATAGGCTTGGGAAAGGATCAAACCTCCACCACATGGCGTAAGCACCTAGGATAAACTATCAAAGAGGTCTTTTAAAGGGTTGTAACGTTAGGTATAGGGATATGAAATACACGGTTTGTTTTTTTTTTTTTTTTTTTTTTTTTTTTTTTTTTTTTTTTTTTTTGCATACACTCTTACCCTACCATCCGAAATAATACATCATAGGGGATGGGAATTCCCCTTACACTTGAATCTTTACATACTTTACATTAAACTAATCTAATGACTCGAATTAAGAAAATCAAAACACTTGGAGCACTTTTAATATTAACGTACATATGGGGGTAATAATATTATGTTCTTCCCCATTACTCCATAAAATAAGTACTTACCCATGAGTCCCAATCGTCCCAAAACAATATGTACAAGGATATGACTCGACCTAGCAACCATGTAATCAATTAGAAAATTAACTTAGGGTTTAACAAATAACAATAATGCACTAAAAATGAGCGCATACACGGAAGGCTAAGGCGATTTGGTTGTACATTTAAGTGGGGTGTAACAAATTCTTCCTTTAAGTAAGATGCTTAAAGTTAGAAACGAAAAGATAGGCTCGGAGGGGTGTACTAGGGGTATCGTGTACTAAAAATGAGTACAACGCTAAGGGTGTGGGAAAAATTAGTTGACTTAACTAGCCAAGTAATATGACTTAAATGGTCAAGTAATTATAATACGGGTTTAACACAAGGGTGATCCTAATGCCTCTTATCATGTAGTAAATCCTACCACACGAATGTAGTCTCACTAGCGGTCTCGGGATGCATCACTAACGCAAGTTCTAGAATCTAAATGCTACCGGTACACTCATAAGCACTAATAGTAAATGCTTTTCCTATCAAATCTAAAGGCGAACCTCACATTTTTGGGTGGAAAATTTTTCTGAATATACGGTTATGTGCTAGTCATACAATCTCCTATCCATGAGACGCTTGCTATGGCTAAAGTTTCACTCCTAAATGTTGTAAAAAATTTTAAATTTGGCGCTAAAATTGCACTAACAAGTATTTCTCGTAGTTTTATTACACATCTACCATTAAACAAAACAAACTCAAGCGAAAGTGCATATGTAAGGTATCATCTTTTTACCCTCCCCTTACACTTAAGATGAACATTGTCCCCAATGTTCAAGTAAAGAATGTAAAAGTGAAAAAGTAAAGAGAATGAAATCAAATACTCCCCTGATTCGCTCGGTATGGATTTTAGGTTGGCCAGGTTAAATCTTCTTCCAAGAAAACGAACAATCAAAACTTCCCTTCCAGAATATAAATCATCTCCTTGTCAAACATAACCTGTAAAACCTGACAAAATAGACAAGACAACCTCGCGTAAAATCGGCGGCATCCTATATAAGTTACTAAATCCTAGAAAACAAAGTAAGATATAATGCTTGTGGAATGAAGTTTGCAGATTTCCTGGAGATAATAAAACTTAATAATTCACAAAAACCATAAGACTCCGTTAGAAAAACAAAACCGGTAAAATTTCCAGATTTTTAACTCCTGACGCCGTCAAGAGTAAACCCCTGACGCCGTCAGAATGGACCTGCAGAAATTCTTATGTTAAGTTTCCGGAAAATTTCTGGAAAAACTTCGTCCTACTTCCTGGAAAATCCTGCAAAACTTCATTATGACTCAATACAAGCATTTGACTCTAACAAATACGAATATACATGTTCATTTAATATTGTGGAGAATCATGATCGGTTTGTTTCTTGAAAACATATTTGGGGTTTCCCCTTACACTTATCTTTTGCAAAAATACTTTTAGGTTGGAGTTAAGACTAGGCCAAACAACATAGTAAAGTATTTCCAAATTTTAATTGAGAAACATGATCAACCAACAATAAAAACAAAGCATGCATACGGAAGCAAATAACAATCAAACAAATAAAATCACACAAAACATGGGTTGTCTCCCAAGAAGCGCTTTTCTTTATTTACGAGTCTTGTAGCTAGACTCAAAGTCATGGGTTACTACGTGATCTCATCATTTGAAATGATATACCCCATATAGTTGCGATCATTACTGTTATGGTGGTAGTGCCTCAATCTGTCGGTACTCGCAATCACCTTCCCACCTAATCTGCTTCTCAAGTTAGCTATCCCATCTTGGCTAAATCCTTCGATTGTGAATGGCCCATACCACCAAGGACTTGGTTTATCGGGTGGTATTGTTGTTTCCAAGTGTCTCAAGAGCACCAAGTTCCCTTCCTCAAATGGTGTATGATTTTTTTCTTGTCGAGTATGTTCGAGTTCAATCGGAACCTTATTGCTTTTTCTTCTTTCATCCTTAGCTTTCTTATAGCTTTTGATCCTTGCCTCCCATGCAAGAATCTTATTCTGAACACGAATGGGTGTCGTGCCAATGTTGTTTTTGATCATTCTCCAACCCAAATTCTCATGCCTACTTCGCGGGGTCATGGGGAAACTAATCTTTCTTTTTCCTGATTTAAGCTCAATCTTCCTACCTTCATACTTAATGACGGCCCTAGCGGTGGTGAGGAATGGCGACCCAAGGATTATTGGCATGCATCCATCCCCTTTATCATCAATGATCATAAAGTCAACGGGGTACATGAATCCTACAACATTAACTAATACATCTTCTGCGATTCCTAGGGGGTATACGTACGAGTGTCCAACAAGGGATAACCTATCATGAGTAGGTGTTGGCATTTTTGACGTTAATTGGATGTAAATAGTTAGGGGCATAAGATTTACTTCCGATCCTTGGTCGGCGAAAGCACTAAGATGTTTCAAGTCCCCGATGCTCGTTGGTATTTCAAAGTTCCCACATGCTACCTGCTTAGTAGCCACTTTCTGTACCAGTAACCTCTCGAATACTGATCCTCCAGGAAGCATATCATAATCATCTTCCTCTTCTTCCTCTTTCTTAGGAACCTGTCCGGAGGATTGGTTACGCCCATCACCCTTTATCCAATTTGTTATGGTGTTTTCGTTTATATCATGTTTCAGGTAGTAACTCAAAGGTTGGGACTCTGGTTGTTTTTCTAAGGTCTGTTTAGCAGGAGTTTCTACCTTCTCGTTATCTTTATGGACAATGGTGATGGAGTTAACAAATTGGGTGGTGGGAGTGGCGCTTTCTTTCTTTAGTAGTATTCGTTCGGGGGTTTTCTGATTGGCATACTCCTCCAATAGACTCAACACCTCATTCATTTTCTCCTGCGTTTCTTCTTTCTGCTTATAAACTACTTCTTCGAATCTAGCAAGCCGATCTGAGTGAGTTGCCATATATTCTCTCATCCTAGCCTCAAACTCCGAGCTAAGTTCCTTGGGAGGGGAATAATGCGGGGCATAGTTCTGAAAAATCTCGGCGTTTTCCCTAGAGGGTGATTCAGATAACGGTGCCGAAGTTGTTTTTGAGACAGAATTGACAGTAGCCCGTCTAGGACTCAAAGGTCGCCTTTGCCTTTCCTCAAAATAGTCAACCTTTGCCTCAAGTTTGCATAAGAGTTCATCGGGTACTTCGGTGGTTCCTCCAGATGTCGAGACTGCATTGATGGCCGCTTCTATCGTATGTTTAAACTCCCACAATTCCTGATTGTCAGTGGCAAGCTCCTCGATAATTGCCCAAGACTCCTCGGCGTTCTTATCACGCAGTTTACCTCCCGCGGCCCTGTCGATGGTGCGCTTAGTGTGATAGTCAACATGGTCGTAGAAAATCTGGACTAATAACCAAAGGTTTATGCCATGATGAGGGACTTTTTGGAGTAAGTCCTTGAAACGAGTCCATGCTTCATAAAGAGATTCATTTTGACGTTGTTGAAACATCAAGATGTCATTCCTAAGCTTAGTAGTTCTCCCCGGTGGGAAAAATTGAGCAAGGAAACGAGTGGTGAGATCATCCCATGTGGTGATGGATCCCGCGGGTAAACGCTCAAGCCATTGACTAGCTTGATCCCGTAGAGAGAATTGGAATAGGCGTAAACGGGTAGTCTCTCTAGTTTCAACACCTAGGTCTATGGAATCTACGATTTTGAGGAAGTCCTTAAGGTGTTGGTTTGGATCTTCGGAACGAAGTCCATGGAATGCACATCCGCTTTGCACCAACCGGATGGTGTCGGATCGCAAGGGGGTCACATTGGCTCCGGTGAGCTCAATGGTGTTTCGGTAGCCTTGATGGCTAGGTCGGGAGTACTCTCCTAAGGTTCGGGGCCTAAGGGGTTCTAGTGGTGGGTTTTGTTGTGGTGGGATGACGGGTTCAAAGATGTTACCACCTTCCATGATGTCGGATGGTAAAGAGTTACGAACAAAGGCACGAAGAAATAAGATAGACTAAAGAAGACCTAAAAAAAATAAAAATAAAAATCTTACTAGAAAGGAATCTAGCAAGTAGATCTAATAAAAAGAAATCCTAACCTAGAAAATAACTATTGCCCAGGCTGCGGCGCCAAAAACTTGATGCGTGGGAATCGCAACAGGCTTTACCTCTCGAGGGATCTCGAGAAGCTTACAACCCCCACCAGGCAGTGTACCTGATCGTTGTAGTATAGTATAGTGACAAGTACCGGGGGATTGATCGTTCAGCTTAGGAATAGTGTCGCTAGGATTAGAAAGCCTAATTACTAGTTCTAAAGGTGAGGGAAGATTATTTTTTGTCTTTTTATGCTTTTATGAAAGCAATTAAAATCTCGGGTTTTGGAAGAGTGGGCGGAATTAGTTGCTATTCAACTAACCCAAAACTAAGATGCAATCAAAATAAAATACTAAAAATGAAATTAAACTAATTATTACAAAGGTTGTGAGCAGTAATTGGAGAAATTGTGTTTACTTAGACTTCATTACTCCCTAGATATCTTTTACACGTTAATTACTTGTTATAATTGCATGGATGACGGATCGTATTCCTTAATACCATTCATGGGGTGGCATACATAACTCCCCAATTCTATGAGCTCTTATCTCCTCCTACACCATCACCCAGCACAACTATAGGGATTGTAAACAGTGGCTCATGCATTAAATACAACCAATAAAGACCTAGTACGCCTCGGTTCATGTTTCTTAAGACGTTCAAGCATGTTACCATTTGGAGATCTGCCAGTTTTCTTAAGCCTAACATATAAATCATTCATCCAAGAACAAGAATAAACAAGTAATCAACACATAATCAATATCTAGGTTTCATTAGATCTAAGCAAACACAAGAGAGATCTAGCCTAGCATAATTGAATTGAGACAAGAACAAGATATAGACAACCAATACATAGACATATTGATTGAATTAGAAGAACACTTATCTCAATTACAATGCAAGGTATCAAGGGTTTGGAACCCTTGAAAAACCTGTAAAAGATGCACCAAATTCGTCTTTAGGGTTTCACCAAAACTTCTCTCTTTCTAATGTAAAAACTAGAAAACTATATATAGGAAAACTGGGCTGACGGGGAAGACTGTCACAACTCGTAATTTCCGATCATTTTCCAAACCTCGACAATTTACTATTCACAAGTTACTATTCATCATTTACTATTCATCGATCACTATTCATCGTTTTTGAGGTCAATTTGACATTCCGAGACATATTCAGAAATTTTACTATTCACTTGACACTATTCATTTCCGAGAGAAAACCACTATTCACGTGCATTATTCATGACATCGTAAATTTTGTTTACGAGTGTTCAAATTCGCGTAACCGTATTGGTTCAGGAGCGAATTCATGCATTATTGTCAGGGACATTTCATACGGACTAGAAATAGTCGACATATCATTATTACGGCACTTGCATACTATTCCACTCGTAGGATAATTAAATTTATACTTTTGGTACGATTAACGATTTACGTACGTTTATTTTAAATAAACGCTAATACGCGAACTATAAATGTGTCTAACATGTCCGACACTCCCGACTATGATCCCAATACATTTTTATACTCATTTCTATAATATAAAAACTATAATATTAATTTACCCGGTATTTTGGAAATTTAACTAATACGTATCGTACGTTTAACTTAATAACGACGGTTTTCACCAAAATTGAACGACAATCACCCTAAATCTCCGTACTTGTACCCGACTTATTTTTACAACTTTTATAACTTTATTACGTCCCGAATAACTTCAACAAAACTTATTTTTAACAAACCCGGTACCCGATTTAAACCTTAAACCTAAACCTAACCTAACTATACTTAACTACTAATACTAATTTTTACTAACTAACCACCCAACACATCCCCCCTTTCCCTCCCCAAAACCGGCCAACCCCCCCCCCCTAAAGGTCTTCAAGCTTTAAAAACTCACCAAACATATTTAATGCACACCAAACAATTGTCCCCTTTGTATAAATTAAACTTTTCTTAACTCATTTTCACAAAATCACTTTTACTTACACTTAGCAAGTTTTTTTCTCTCTTTTCTTTTGAGCTTGGTTCGAATTGGAGTAAACAAGGAGCAAGGAGGAAAAATTTTACAAGATCTTGGTATAAACTAGTTTATATAATCATCCTTGTTGGAGTTTTGAAATAAAAACTCAAGGATTAGTAGGTTTTTCATCATCTAAACTCTCTAAACCATCAAGTAAGTATACAAACTCATTTTTATGATTTTTACAAGTTATTATTATGTTTATATAATTTTCTTACAAGATCATATACATGCATCAACTTGTACCACTCTATTTTTGTATATATAAACTTTGAAGTCCTAGAAATGGAAACATATGAAACCCTTGTTAGACCTAGTGGATTGATGATGTTTAAGGATCCATGACACCCTAAGAAGGTGTATGGTAGGATTAGATTAGCTTTGTGGTGTTTGAAAGTGGTTTGATGGAGGATGGAACTAGTTTGGAGACTTGAAAATGGTTTTTGAAACAATAAGATTACCTACTGTCCCTATTTTAATTTCGTGGGAAAATCAGTAGATGGTGGCCAAGTTTTGACCAAAGATTTAGAAAATACATTCAAAAACGAAACTTTAGGCGAAAGAATGGACTAAAACAAGCTTATAACGAAGGAGATATGATTTTTGCAAATTTAACGACGAAAACTACTTTTACAAAAACTGCTTGCTGTTAGGCAGATTTCAATGGGTAAAAAGAGGCATTAAACGTAACCTAAAAGAGCCGAGTTGTCAAAAATATACTAGTATATACAAAGACGAATCCGTGGACATAAAGAACGAGGAAAACGAGCTTAAAACGACCGAGTTATACCCATTTTAACATCGTCAAAACTATATATATATTTTTGGTCACAAATAAAAATAATAACTTACGCACTAAATGGTATATTTTTTCTAGAAATGATACTAAGGACTATATTCTTAGCAAATGAATACGTATGGCCCAAGAGAATATTTATACGACTTAAACGACGTTATCTTAAGGTTTTCGATACAAGGAATTTAACGCTAACATTTTCATACGAGATAATACGACAAGTTATATACTTCTATATATGGACTATTTTCCTAAGTATGGAAACTATTTTACTATGATGATAACTAGTATTTCCAAATTACGAGTGGTATGGGTATCATGTGCATGTGCATTCATTTCATTACGGCTTGATCTAAATTAGATCGCGATTATTCATTTAGGTTGCGGCTAGTGTTCGCGCCTCATTGTCCCGACTACTTTTACATCATTGTACCATCGTTGTACCATCCTTTCGAGGTGAGTTCTCATAGCCCCGTTTTTAGTACTTATTTGATTTTAAATCCCACGGGGGAGAATACATTGCACAATTATTTTTGTACATGCCCAAGTATTAAATTTCATACATTGCTTAAGTTGGTAGTACTATCACTTCAAGTCCCCTTTATTATCATGGACCGTTAATTATATTGCCAAGCGAGAGTGAGTGGATAGATCTATCGAGGGTGACTCCGCCATTCGTGTTTGGGTTGCTCCATAAGGAAAACGAATGCATTTCATGTCTAATTATAGTACGAGTGCCTGATAAACACTCCTTTGGGGCCAATTTTAGTACGTCGAGCTTCGGTGCCATGAGCTTAAGAGACAATGTAGCTTTTTGACATTTTAGTACTTTACTTTATACTTGTGGCTTATTGTACATACGATTTAACTTATAAACCTATGATTATTCACCAACTTTATGTTGACCGTTTTCGCAATGTATTTCTCAGGTTATTAAAGTAGCTCATGTTGCATACATTTGGACCTTCATGGAGTCGCGGAGTCGACGCGTCTCACTATATTTTTTTTTGCACTTATGAAACGTTTGATCTTGTTGAACTTATTTTAACTATTTTGGCAAACTCTTTTGGGACCTAAGCTTTGTAAACTCTGAATGATTTGATGATCAAACGCTGTATTTTCTAAACGACACTTTAGGTCGTTCAATATAACGGTAAACTATGGTGCTATGACAGTCACTCCCAGGTATTCCATTCCGCTGCCATTCAGGTATTTTGGCGGTGTGACAGGTATCAAGGGTTTGGAACCCTTGAAAAACCTGTAAAAGATGCACCAAATTCGTCTTTAGGATTTCACCAAAACTTCTCTCTTTCTAATGTAAAAACTAGAAAACTATATATAGGAAAACTGGGCTGACGGCGTCAAGACAACCATGTGACGCCGTCACCTCGCCGCCAAATACTTCCTCGGACGGCCTTGATCTACTTATGACGGCCTGTGTGACGCCGTCACCACATACGGTATTTTATTCTTGGTACTTTGACGCCGTCAGGATGACTTTTGACGCCGTCATCAACTACGGTATTTTATTCGTGATGTCTGACGCCGTCAGGGTGTAACTCTTGACACCGTCACCAAGTGTTTCCAGCATGGAAAATTGATACTTTGCCGTTTTCTTCACTTTTATGCTCCAAAAACGTCCAAAATGACTTCTTTTCCAGAATTCACTCTCCAAGTACCTAAAATCACAAAAGGAACGATTTAGGGCAATATTTGATCAAATAAAGTCGGATTCGGGCTTAAATGACCCCCTAAAAACGGATCATTTTTCACCTCATCAGTTTCCACTACATCAGCAAAAATTTCTTTAGAACCCACAGCTGTATCTTCCTTTTCTTGAACATTATCAAAATCATCTAATTCAGCAAACTCTTGTTCAAAATTTAGTCTCCTCCCCTTAAACTCTGCTTTAGTTCTAATCCTCCCCCGTTTGGGAGAATTCTCCAAATCCTCACTAAAGTAGACTAAGTCATCATCATTATGAGGTGGAGTGGAAGATCTGTGCTTCTTGAGACTTTCAACTTCATCCTGTAACCTTTGAATCGTTTCCTTCATTTGATTTAGCTCTGTGGGGCATGTTGTTGCTTGGTCATTGCCAGATCTTTCTCCAAAGCTGTAACCTGTTTAACTAACTTGGTACATAATTCCATCAATTCAGGGGGTTGCACACTACCCTCAACACTTCCAACTGTGTGACCTGTTAGGAGAGGTGAATCATAGGGCATTGATTCAGGCTCTTCTCTAGTTGGACTAGGAGGAAGCCTTGAACCACCACTGCTTGTTCCTAAACCAAAAGGTTCAGCAACATGCAATGTTTAGATGAAAGGAGTTGGCTGTTTTTGCCTCCTCTCATATGTGTGAGTTACTATAGGGGTATGTTGAATAGGTGGAACTACAATAGTGGGTGTGTGTTGGGATACAACTGGGATGGTTGCATCTTCACCCTGTACCTATGAAATCTTTGAAAGCATTTCAGGAAAAAGTGGTTTAACCTCCCCATTCCAAAGTTCTGAAGCCTTACACAGATTTTGAAAAACTTTTGGCTTAAGACAGGGGGTATCATAAATTTTTTTGTGGGTTTGCAGTTGAAATTCATTTAACACTGCTTGCACAAACCTTGGATACATCAAAATTTTGTATGAACTCTTTACATTTCCTTTCATATTATTGAAAATAAACTTTGAAAAATTAAAAGTCCTATCAGTAGCCAAGCAAACCAAAGGTTAAGTCATGGTTGATGAAAACTGCTCATAAGATGTTTCCTTAGGACTTAGGCAATGTAAAAGAGTATGTATTAAAAATCTCCAATGGGGACAAAAACATCCTTTTCTGAAAGTAACTTTTTGATCAGATGTATCATACCCCATGGAAGCAATATTTTTGAAAATATCTGAATTGGGTAATGTGATGATACCATTGAGATCATCCAATTGGAGAACTCTCCTCAAGGATGACTCAGTAACATCAATAGTTACCCCATCCACTGTGGCTCTAAGAGCTTCCACAATTTCTTGTGTGTCTCCCTGTTCAATAGTTATGGACTCCACAGTGTTCTAGAACTGTTTGATATGAGAAACAAAGATTGTGGGATTAACAGTTAAAGCATACCTTATATGGGTTGTATTGAGAAAATCCACAATCTGATGGAAAACAGAGCCACTCTTTTTGTTTGACTTTTGTAAATAGGCCACTTGGTTGTGCTCCTCAACAAAGTTTAGAATCGCCATGATGTTGTGAAAGAAAGATAAAAGTGTTAGTAATCGATAATAAGAATCAAGCCGTATGATGAATAATTTATACTAATAGGGTTTTGAGGAGTATGCGTAATGTGAATTATCTTAAGAAAGAATTTATCTTTGAAAAAAGAATAAATTAAAATTGGTAAGTGGATAATTCACAAAAAGTTATCCTATTAATAAGGAAACACGGTTATTGTACAACGGCTAGTTAAAAAATAAGATTACTGACACAACAGTTGTAACGGCTAGTTCACCAGTGGTAAAAATTACGCTTGCAGTGGTAACTTGTGAACTAGCAGTGGTAAATTTTCACAAAAATATCAAAGAGCAGTGGTAAGTAAAACATGTAAAAGTAACTGCTCTAATCATAGTTTTTAGCAAACTATCAGCTATAAACGGATTTGATATGTCTTTACCATGAGCCGTTTGCTATGGACTAGCCAACTCTTCATCACATGGAATATGGTGAGTTGATGACCATATAGTTTTTGGTAAACTATCAACCATAAACGGATTTGAGAAGTCTTTACCAGAAGTCGTTTGCTCTGGACTAGTTAATTCTTATGTTGATTAGACATGGTGAATCAATAACCATTTGTTGTGTGTCTGAGATACATACCTTATAACTCCAATTACCCATACAATATTGGTTTTTCTACATAAGTAAGAAATACCAAGCATAACCAATATAAGTTAACCCAAAGTAACTTTTTGATCAAGTTACTATTCATAAAAACATCTTTCCAAAGTCAACCGATAATATCCAAATTTACTCCTCCAACCTACCAAAACAGATAGGAGTAAATATCCTTCATTAATTGTACTTCGACCTCAACTTTGCTTATAAAATGGGGCTCAAAACACATAATTCTGCATCAAAACTTATCTTCAATATCACAAACCCTACAAATCATCATGAGTTGGTTTCCTTTAATCTACATCTCATCGGATGACACCTCTGATGAGGAAATCAGTTATTGCTCTGACTCAGAAGAACTTTCAGCTGGATGGAGTGATTATTTCCCACCAAGTGCTGCAACAGCTACATCCTCCAACATGAAACCTAACAAGAATATATCAGCTGATCCTGCTCCATCTCTGAAATTTCATTCAAGCTCTTCCTCTGATGATGATGATCCAACCTATACCTTATCCAAGAAAATTCCAAGAGCCCTCACTACAGCTTTGGAGTCAGCCATAGTCAACATGAAGTGGCCTGCTGTTGAGAAGCCTTCACAATTGCCAAAGCCTCCCAAGCAAGTGTTGGGCCTTGCTTGTCCAAGAAAGCAACTTTCTTTTGATGACAAGAGAAAGAAAGCTTCTAAGGGCAAGCATGAGTATGAGGGAAAAGGGAAGAAACCCATGGAGTAGCTGGTTTGAAGGTTTAGGTGTTAGGTTGTGAATCTCTGTGTTCTGTGTTGTTCTGTTTGTGGTTAGACTCTCTGAATGGTTGTACTTTGTTTCTCATGAATGAATTAATAAAAGTACTTTTATCTTTTTCTTTTGTCAATGAGAGAGCAAATATTTCCACTGATGTATCATGGTTTCCACTGTGCTTTAATTCCTCTGCATACAAGTTAGTAGAAAACCATACAAATATATACAAACAATATTAGTACCTATAAACTATCCTGCAACACTGAAAAGTTTTAGACATCAAAGATTTATGGATTTAGCATTCCAATACCTGTTACCAAGTACTGAAACCTACCCACATCAAGCCCTTTTGTTAATAAATCAGCATAGTTGTCATCAGTATGAATTTTGACAACATTAATAAGCTTTTTCTGAAAACAATCTCTGATAAAATGATGTCTAATTTCAATATGTTTAGTTTTAGTGTGTTGCACAGGATTTTTAATAATGCATATGGTACTACTATTGTCTATATAGATAATGGTGTTCATGAAATTGTACCCATAATCTAACAATTGATTCTGAAGCCATAAGATCTGAGCACAATAGCTAGCAGCAGCAACATATTCTGCTTCAGTGGTTGAAGTAGCCACCATTGTTTG
The DNA here is from genome assembly GCA_030686995.1 of Artemisia argyi. Lineage (NCBI taxonomy): Eukaryota > Viridiplantae > Streptophyta > Magnoliopsida > Asterales > Asteraceae > Artemisia > Artemisia argyi. The sequence goes on from CM060694.1 coordinate 42,860,435, forward strand.
TTTCTTGCACTGCCATGACACCAATCTACATCCAAGAAATTGACATCCACCTATAGTTGACCTTCTATCCAAACTTGCACCAGCATAATCATTATCTGAGTATGTGATCAATTCCATAAGGGATTCTCTTGGATACCACAATCCTAGATTAGGATATGTCTTCAAATACCTGAAAATCCTCTCTACTGTTGTCATATGTGATGTTTTTGGAGTAACTTGAAATCTTGCACAAGCACATACAACAAACATAATGTCTAGTCTTTATGAAGTAAGATACATCAAAGAACCAATCATAGATCTGTAGGTGTGCACATCAACATCTGCTCCACTAGCATTTTTTAACAATAGATGAGTAGTCTTATCAGTAGGAGTATTTGAAGGTTTTGCATCAGTAAATTCGAACTTCCTTATAATCTCAGTCACATATTTGTCTTGACTGATAAAGATGCTTTCTTTACTCTGTTGTACTTGCAGCCCCAAAAAGAAAGTAAGTTCTCCCATAGAACTCATTTGAAATTCATCCTTCATCAGCTTTTCAAACTCTTTGCACATCTCTTGTCTATTAGATCCAAAGATGATATCATCAACATATACTTGAACAAGTAGAATATCACCCTTGTCTTTCTTGATGAACAAAGTTTGATCAATCTTTCCTCTATGAAACCCATTATTCAACAGATATGTAGCTAAGGCTTCATACTACTTCCTTGGAGCTTGCTGTAAGTCATAAAGAGCCTTAACAACCTTATACACTTTATTTGGATGTTGAGGATCTTCAAATCCTGGAGGTTGAGAGACATAGACCTCCTCATCAATCTTTCCATACAGGAAAGCACTCTTAACATCCATTTGATAGACAGTAAAGCCCATAAAGGATGCATAGGCTAGAAACAATCTAATAGCCTCAATCCTTGCAACAGGAGCAAAAAATTCTTCATAGTCAATACCTTCCTCTTAAGTGTATCCTTGAGCAACCAATCTAGCTTTGTTCCTGATAACAATACCTCTTTCATCTTTCTTGTTTCCGAAAACCCACTTAGTACCAATCACCTTCATACCATCAGGCAAATCACAAAGAACCCAAACCTTTTGAAGTTTGAATTGCAACAACTCCTCTTGCATTGCTTCAACCCAACTAGATTCTTCTAAAGCCTTATAAACATTTTTAGGCTCCACTTGTGATAGAAAACAGAAAAACAAACATTCATTCTTGTTCCTATCCTTCTTGGACTCATAAACTTCACTAATGAACCCATGAACATCATCTTTCTTTGTCTGCCTTCTTGTCTTGACACCTAATTGTAATTTACCAATAACATTTTCAAGTGGATGCACTTTGTGAATTGAAGTCTGTGATGTGCTAGGAATATCATATGTTGTTGGCATGTTTGAGATATCAACATCATCACTGGGTGATTCCTGAGATGAATTTTCCACATTTGGACCATCAGTGGAAACTTTTGATGTAGCAGTGGGAATTGAATTTCCATTGCTAGTAGGAATTTCTTTATTCAAAACATCAAAATTCACAACATCTGCATCACTTTCCTTTTTAGAATTCTTTGAAGGTTGTGAATCTTCATTATTGTCAACAAATTCCCAAAGTAGCATAACAATTTGATCTTTATCATCTTCATCATCTTTGCAAGATTCATCTTCATCAATTAATTCTTCTGTCTCTTCAAGATTACTGTCTCCTGTACTTGAGGTAATAGGTACATAATTCATTGTATTTGACAATGTTTCAAGATCAAATAACCATTCTGGTCCTGAACCTGCTATGTTAGTTTTATTTTCAAGAAACTCAACATGAAAATTTTCTTCAATCTTCTTTGTTCTCAAGTTATAGACTCTAAAAGCCTTGCTAACCATAGAATATCCAACAAAGAAGCCTTCATCTGACTTTTCTTCAAACTTTCCCAGATGATCAATGGTATTGAGAATAGTGACATGACATCCAAATGGCCTCATAAAATCCAAAGTTGGGGGGTCTTTCTCTGAATAGCTCATAAGGTGTCTTGTTCTTTGATTTAACCACCAAAACCCTGTTCTGAATGTAACAAGCAGTGTTAACTGCTTCAGCCCAAAAAGTCACTGGAAGCTTTGAATCAGCTATCATGGTTCTAACAGCCTCAATTAGTGTTCTGTTTCTTCTTTCAGCAACTCCATTTTGTTGAGGAGTTCTTGCAACACTAAATTCTCTCTTAATACCTTTGTCTCTGCAGAAATCATCCATAACTTTGTTCTTGAACTCTGTCCCATTGTCACATCTGATGATCTTGATCTTCTTATCAACTTGGTTTTCAACTTCAGTGACGAAAGTCTTAAGGATGCCAGTGGTTTCATCCTTGGTTCTTAAAAAGAAAACCCATGTAAATATACTAAAGTCATCAGTTACAACAAGACAATACTTCTTCAAATTTATGTTGCTCACAGATGTATGACCAAACAAGTCCATATGCAGTATGTAAAGTGGATGATCAATAGAATTGTATGCCTTGGACTTGCATGAAGCTCTTTGTTGCTTACCTTTAAGATAGGCAACACATGTTTGGTCATTATCAAATCTCTTTTCTGGTAAACCTCTGACTAGACCATCTTTCACAATCTTGTTAATGGTCTTGAAGTTAATATGACCAAGTCTTCTGTGCCAAAGCATGGATTCATCCAAAGTGGCTTTTGCAAGCAAACAAGCAACATCATCTTTAGCCACTATATTCTTCATGTCTATGCTATATAGATTGCCTTTTCTAGGGATTTTAAGCAAAATGTCACTTTCATCAGGGAGCTTATAATCCTTAGATAAGATATAGCATTCATCTTCTGTGAATAGAACTCTATGTTTCTTGTCACACATCTGTGATACACTGAAGAGGTTGTACTTGAGTTCTTTCACATAATACACATTCTCAAAATCCAAGTTTCCAGCCTTGATTGTTCCTTTGCCAGAAACTTTGCCACCAATACCACCTCCAAAGCTGACAAATTGTCCATCATAAGGTTTGAAATCTGAAAGATAGGACTTATTACCAGTCATGTGCCTGGAACATCCACTGTTTGAATATCCTTGATCATCTTTAGGCTTTGAATGTTCCTGCACATAAAATAAAGGAATTAGTTCCTTTTGGGGACCCAAGCCACAAATGACTTGGATCTGCCTCGTGTATCAATATAGTTATATCTGTCAAAGGTCATTGATACACCATTGGGATTGTTTGAGGTGATAGATCCTTTTGGTTTCCATTCTGAATGTGCTAAGGCCTTAACAGCATTTCCCACATTTACTCTTTTGTTGTTCACAGAACCACCAGTGGAAACTTTTGGCCTTGCAGTGGTAACTGCTGGCTTAGCAGTGGAAACTGTTGGTTTTGAAATTTTAGGTACCCACTTGTGATTATTGTAAACTTTCTTTTCAAAATATGTCTTTTTCCCTGTTTGTGCAGATTTAACAAAAGTTGTAATAGGTTTGGCACTCTTAACAGGGGACTTAGGGTAAATTCTGTTTATATTTCTGGCAGTGGCAACTGCTGGTTTAGCAGTGGAAAGAGTTTTGATGCCAGAGTTAAGCAAAACAGACCTGGGAATCATCTTGCTTAATGGATTTGGGTGAGTAAAGTTATTAGCATTATTTCCATTCACCCTGGTATTCCCAAACACTTCCCTTCTACCCATGTGATAGTTACAATTATAATGAAGATGTTCAAAACTACCACATATGTGACAAGGTTTATTGTTAAACACAAAGTCACAACCAAATTGCCTAGACTTAACATGATTTCTACTCCTTTTATTCCCCCTAGGAGTTGTTGACCTACTTCTGTACATCTCTGCATATCTAGGAGTGGGCATAGAGTAATTAGATTGTGTCCTAGGCTTTTCTTTGACAACTTCAGGAATACTCTTTTTAAGATCCACATGAACACACTCAGGAATACTAGTTTTAGACTCAACATTCAAACATTCATCTTTAAGAGATGAGTCACTAGCACTATCAAATGTATCAACCTCAACCTGAACCTTTTCAATAGCAGCTTCTTTAACAAATTTTGGTCCATAGGTCATGGTTGGTTCCTGGAACTCTTCTAATCTTGTGTGTGCTAAGTCAATACCAGGAGGTGATGGAACACCTCTTAGAGGTGGTGGAACTGATTTATATCCTACTCCTGATTTGGCTTTGTTTACAACTTGGGCCTCCCAAATTTTGTCAATACACTTGGATTGATGATCTAGTGTATTACAAGTTATCTGTATATTCTCATTAGCCCTTTTAACCTTCTCTAACTCTTCCCTAAGATCCTTATTCACAGCAACCAGATAATATAAGTCTCTTTTTAAAATAGTAATATCATCATTGAACTTAGATTCATTGGCTCTATAATGCTCTAATTGTTTTTCTAAAATAGCTAGACCTCTTTTATGATTTGCTAAGTTATAATTAGTATGATTTATCTCTAGCAATTGTTCATCATATTGTTCTTTAAGTTTCTCATAATCTTTTAAAGCCTTACAAGTTTTAGAACAAGCATTATTAATTTGTACCTCAAAGTAAAAAAAAAGCCATAAGTGCAAGCTCAGTAGCAATCATTGCAGACTCTGAACCATCTTCTTCATCCTCAGCCATATAGCTCCAATCATAGCTTACTCCATCAATGGCCAATAGCACCTTTGGTTCTTCAGTTGTAGATTCTTTCTTCTTGTCCTGCTTGTACCAAGTTGACCTGTTATCAGGCTTCTTTGGTTTCCTGCATTCCGTGGCAAAGTGCCCCTTCTTGTAACAGTTGTAGCACTCCACCTTCTTTTTATCAAAACCTACAGTTTCATTGCCATTTATGGTGATCTTCCTACCATTCTTCCTCCAGAACTTCTTTGCCTTTAAGCTTAGTAATGCAACCTGCCATTTAATGTCCATCTCTTCCATGTCATCCTCATCAATTTGATCCAAATCCTCATGAGTGAGAATTGAACCATTCATCTGACTTGACAGAAAGGCATAAAAGGTAGAATCATAAAGACCAGCAATCTGTCTTTTTGAACTAGCAGTGGAAACACCTCCACTGCCAGTGGAAACAACAATGTTAGCATCATCATCATCACTGTCACTCTCTTCATCTGAACTATCATCAACAGATGATGATATGAGTGCTAAATTCCCTGATCCTGAACTCAGTTTGCCAACTTTCTTCAACCTTTGTTCAATAACCTTAAAGTTATTGTACAAATCATTAAGCTTCATAGTCTCCAATTCTGGCTTGTCTTCCCATACTGCAACATTTGTACCAAACTCAGAGGGTAAACTTCTTAAGAACTTTAAATTGAGGTCTTCCCTTTCCACCTCAATTCCAAACACTATGAGTTAAGTAACAATCTTTTGAAGTCTTGTGAAGATACTGTCAACAGATTCATTACTTGTTGAACCAAAGTTTTCATAAGTCTATTTCAACAAGGTCTTCTGTGTTTTCTTTGTGGAATCATTACCACCAAAAACATTGCAGATCTCCTCAAATAGAGTTTGTGCAGTCTTGTACTTGCTGAAAGCTAGAATTTGATCTCTGGGAAGTGTCATCAACAGCAAGCCTCTTGCCTTCAGATCATTCTTCATCTGAAGTCTTTCATCATTTGTGACTGGTCCAGTGTTTGACCTTTAGTACTTCCTTCCCATTAATTATCTCTGAGGTAGTAACAGGTTTGAAAGAATTTCCAAACAATAGTCTTGCACCATAAAGAATTGTTCGATCATTAGCCTCCACATCTCATAGTCATTCAACTTAAGCTTGGGAAGCTTAGCAGCAATGTTTGATTGACTAGTTTCTGTCTCCATTGAATCTTCTTGAGTGAACTTGGGGTCTTCTAAATCAAAGTATCAAAACCTGGCTCTGATACCACTTGATGGATCTAAACACCCTGATCTGTGTTAGAATGATACTTTGAGTTATATCACTAAGTGTGCGGAATCTACTTAGTAACACTTAGAAGTTTGTATGTGAATGAAACAGTTGTATATGAATGAGAAGAATGTATGTATCAAACTGTTAGCTCCAATATTATTAATAATAATAATACGAGTGATCTTTGTATCACTAGGGTTACAACCTTGAAGCTCTAAGAAAAACGTATATCTAACCTTAACCTAGGACCTCCTTTTATAGCATAAGGAGTCATCTTCTACAAGATACGTATAACTCTAATAGAATAAGATATACACAAGATCTATTCTATATTTATCTTTACAAGTTTCCTAACAGTTATCCTAACAGCAGTGGTAATAATATGTACTAGCAGTGGTAATGAGTTTCCACTGCTAGTGCATTCTTCAGCAGTTGTAATCTTCATACTTAGCCGTGGTAACTGTTAATATAATTCCCTACATTCTCCGAGCAATTCAAAAATGTTTTGTGATATAGAGTTAAATATATAAACATGTTAAGTTGCCTGGTTGAATGCATATCTTTTTGTGTTCGTGTTTTCTGCACGCATAGGTTTGTATACGTAGCAGCACATCGAATCACCATGTTGAAAAAAATGAATTAGGACATTAGTAGTTTCACAATTTACAATCAAAACATAAAAGGAAATCGATCACATAAGGTTGGAGGGTGTGGTTGGGAGTTTTCTTTCGTCACATCTGTTCCATATCATCAAAAATACTTCTTTTATTATTTCCTTCGGCTGTTGCAACACATTTCTTCTCTTCCCTGCAACTTTTTCTACTTTTTATTATTAAAAATACTCCCAAATCACAAATGTCCACACAACACAACCAATAAAACACAATCTACCTCTTCAAAAATCACTTTTCTCTCTCCCCTAAGCTTCGTCATTCAACTCCCGCAAAAGTAAATTTTTGCCGCAATACGAGGGGTTGTAGTCAATGTTTTGAAAACCGGGTTCGAAATCGACCCGGTTGAGTCACCGAGCACCGGATCAACCGGTTCGACCTCTTGGTCAACCTGGTTTTCAATTTTTTTATTTTTTTATTTTTTATTTTTTTAATCGGGTCAACCGGTTCGACCGCCGGGTCAACCCAGATTTTAATAAAAATTTTTGAAAAAACAAAACCCGGCCGTGTTTTGAGAACCAGGTTGACTCAGGTCACTCAAAACCTGGCGGGTCTTACCAGTTTGTTAATACAAATATCGCTTAAAAACGTTATTTATATTTTACGATCTTTGCTAAGTTTTGTTAACGACAAAGTGTAAACTTTAGTTTCTAGTAAAACATAATTTTAGTTTAAAGACTTGCATAATTAGAGATTTGCTACATTTACATTTCATATAAAACACAACACTTTTTATATTTCTTAAAATAGAAAAATATTACATTTACATATTTCTTAATATTGTAAATGTTAACATCACATCATACATTTATGGTAAGTTTGTGTGTTTGACTCACCATAAGTTTTCTTACACAAGTAAGTGTTTGACTAGAATTAAGTTGATGTGACTTTGGTTGGTTGGGAAAGATTTATTGCAAAACCTTCTGTCAGCCTAGCGGAACCTTGGAGGTACACGGGCGGAACCCATCTGAGGGTTCCGCCAGACCTGCTGAAGGTCTTGCTATAAATACCAAGCCATTTGTTAGAATTTAGCTTTTATCACTTCTCATTACATTTTACACACACACATTCATATCATTCATCTAACCCTTTAACATTTCATTTTGTGTGAAGTTTCGTTTGTAGCAAAGAAGTTCACAAGTTCATATAAAGTTACAAGTATTCAATACAAGATTGCAAGACTTGTTAGCTTAGCATTGTGTAAACTTTGTGTAGTTTACACTTCATTTGATTGTGTGTTTTCAGTTGTGATCGGTTAGCATTTTAGGCCTTAAAATACATAGTGTAACGGGAGTTGTTGTACCCTTGTAAAAGAACTAACGGGAGTGGTTGTACCCTTGTAAAAGAACTCGACATTTAGCTTAGTGTCGGTAATCGTGTAAGCGACGTGTAAGGTTTTCTCCGCCGGTGAAAGGAGCTTGTTGACTAGTGAAAGAAACTCTCGAGTTGGATACTCGGGGCGTGGACGTAGGGCAAGGAAAAAGAGTCCTTGTAGCCAAACCACGATAAATACTCGTGTTGTGGTTTGATCGTTTCTTTCTTATACTTGCATGTTATATATATTGTCTTTGTGTTCATATCTTTGATTAAACGGAAAGTTTCAAAAGATAATTAAACGAAAACCGGTAAAACTATTCAACCCCCCCCCCCTTCTAGTTTTTCACAATTGGCATCAAGAGCTACGTTACTCAAGCTTTTAAAATATATTGTGTTTTAAAACTTGAAACGATCCATGGATTTTGAAAATTACAAAGAAGGGTAATCTATGCAAAGACCACCACTTTTTGAAGCAAATGGTTTTATATATTGAAAAAAACGATTTGAAACTTACGTAAAATCTAAAGATATAGATTTATGGTATATAATCATTGATGGTGATAATATAGTTACGAATAGCAAAGCTGAAGATCAAAAGAAATTAATTGCTAAAAATAATGAAACTAAAATGATGCTTTACAATGCTTTGCCTAAGAAAGAATATGAAAGAGTCTTTATGTGTAAAACCGCCAAAGAAATTTGGCAATCTTTAATAGTCACTCATCAAGGAAACTCACAAGTTAAGGATAAAAAAATTGATCTTCTTGTTCAACAATATGAACAATTTGCTATTCCCAAAGATGAGATTATTGATAGTGCATTTTCTAGGTTTAACACTATTATTACTTCACTTAAAGCACTTGATGAATCTTTTTGTAGCAAGAATTTTGTCAGGAAATTCCTTAGAGCACTCTATCCGAAGTGGAGAGCAAAAGTGACGGCAATTGAAGAATCCAAGGATCTTTCAAGCATGTCACTTGATGAGCTAATTGGAAACCTAAAAGTTCATGAAATGGTAATGGAAAAAGATTCGGAAATAGTTAAAGGCAAGAAAGAAAAGGTTAAGTCCATTGCCTTGAAAGCTAGAGTCCAATCAAGTGATGATGAAGAATCTAGTCCGGATAGTGATGATGAAGAATATGCCATGGCCGTTAGAGACTTTAAGAAGTTCTTTCATAGACGAGGGAAGTTTGTAGGCAACCTAAAGATGACAAGAAAACCATCCGAAAAGATCATGATGATAGGAAAGGAAAGGTTGAAAGGAAACTCTTTAGGTGTGGAGACACAAGTTATCTCATAGGAGAATGTCCAAAACCACCCAAAAGCAAGTCTCAACAAGCTTTTGTGGGTGGTGCTTGGTGTGACTATGAAGAAGATGACGATGAGCCGAAGAATGATGAAATTGCTCTCATGGCTCACGACTCAAATGAGGTACTCTCCGACTCATCTTACTCTTCTATTGATGATGACACCTTACAAAAAGAATATAATAAACTTTGTGAAGAGCTTAAACTCGAAATTGAGAAACTTAGAATTACTCAAGATGATCTAATAAAACAAACCACAAAGTTTAAGAAGTTCGATAAAAGTATTTCTTGTGCGGATGAAATTATGAAACTTCAAAAGTCACCATTTGATAAAACAGGACTAGGTTTCATGAAACTAGAAACTTCGAAGAGTCAAACGAAACAAGAAAAGAAAGCACAAGAAACTAACAAAACTGCTACAGCAGCCCGCGGAACAGACGGAACCCAAAATAGGGTTTCGCCCGTTGAACCCAAAGGTTCCGCCGGGTCTGTAGCAGCAGTGACAGCTTCCACGTCGGATCGTTCAAAATTTGTTAAAGTAACATATAAAAATGAAACAATACCTGCTATTAAAACTGGAGTAGGACTTAGTAAAAACGAATTTAGAACTTGAACTACTCAACCGAGACCTAAGACGCCTATTCCCAAACACCCCTTTTCCAAAGAGTAACTACAACACACGACCAAACTACCAACATGTTTGGAACCAAAACACTCCTGGACATTACAAACTCCAAAATACATGTCATGGAACCCTTATGTTCTATTTTCATACTTGGATCAAGTTAATGGTATGTTTAACCAAAATGGACCCATGAGAAATTGGGGACCAAATGTTTGAGTGTTTTTCATAAAATAGGTGTGCCTCAAAGTTTGTTTGGAACCGGATGAATGGATTAAAGATAGCGGTTGTTCAAGGCACATGACGGGTAACAAAAGCCTTTTCTCAACTTATCATAAATGTGATGGAGGTAACGTTACGTTTGGTGATAAAGCTAAGAGCAAAATCATCGGAAAAGGTACAATCTCTCATGACTCTCTTTTTATAGATGATGTAGCTCATGTTGATAACTTAGGTTTTAATCTCCTTAGTATTAGTCAACTTTGCCGTAATAAGTATAACGTTCTTTTTAGTGAAAATGGAAGTAAAATACTTAAAGATGACATAACCATAGCCAAATGTGTTCTTAAGAACAACGTGTATGTCATGAAGATGGATCAAAAATCTAGAGACAAACTTTGTCTTACTTCATTATATGAATCTTCAACTTTATGGCATAGACGTTTAGGACACGCTAACATGAGACTTATACAAAACCTCTCCTCCAAAGACCTAGTTCGAAACCTACCTAAGTTGAAATATGACCAACACTTTTGTGACGCTTGCAAAGTCGGTAAACAAGTCCATAGTAGCCATAAGGCTAAAAACTTGGTTTCTACATCTAGGTGTCTAGAACTTTTGCATATGGATTTGTTTGGTCCATCCGCTATACAAAGTTATGGAGGTAACTTCTATACTTTGGTCATAGTAGATGATTACTCAAGATATACTTGGACAAAATTTTTGAAAAGTAAAAATGAAGCTTTTGATAAATTTGAGATTCTAAGTAAGAAAATTCAAAATCAAGTAGGGTCTAGTATTGTGTCTATTAGAATAGATCACGGTCGTGAATTTGATAATGAATTTCAATTTGGAAACTTTTGTGATAAAAATGGTATTACTCATAACTTTTCGGCTCCACGCACTCCTCAATCTAATGGTGTAGTAGAACGTAAAAACCGGACTTTGCAAGAGATGAGTACAATAATGCTTAATGAACAAAATATTCCACAAAAGTTTTGGTGTAACGCCGTTGACACATCAACGTACATTTTAAATCGAGTATTAATTTGACCATTTTTGAATAAAACTCCTTATGAATTATATAAAGGTAAAAAGCCTACATTAGGAAACTTTAGAGTGTTTGGGAGTAAATGCTTTATTCTTAACACCAAGGTCTATCTCACCAAATTTGACCCAAAGTCTTATGAAGGTGTATTTCTTGGATATTCACAAAATAGTAAAGCTTACATTGTTTTAAACAAAGAAACCTTAAGAGTCGAGGAATCGTTGAACGTAACATTCGAAGAGAGTCCACCTCCCTCTAAGACATCACCTTTGGTAGATGATGACTTAGTTGAAAATCAAGCTATTGAAAATCAAGTGATCTTATAAAATGACAAGGAAGATGAACCATTAAGCAAAGAAATTGTTAATATTAAACAATCCAAAAGTCATCCATAAGATAATGTCATAGGAAAAATTAATGAGAGAACACTAAGATCTAGAGCCCAAAATGAAAGTAACGACTTCTGTTTCGTGTCAACCATTGAACCGAAAAACATTAACGAAGCCATAAATGATGAGTCTTGGGTAATAGCCATGGAAGAAGAGTTAAACCAATTTGTTGGGAATGATGTATGGACATTAGTTCCTCAACCAAGGAGTCAAACAATAATTGGAAAAAAATGGTTTTTCGTAATAAAATAGATGAAAATGGAATTGTGTTTAGAAACAAAGCTAGGCTACTAGCACAAGGATATAATAAACAAGAAGGTATTGACTACGATGAAATTTTTGCTCCGGTTGCTAGCACAAGGATATAATAAACAAGAAGGTATAAACAAGAAGGCTACTAGCACAAGGATATAAAATCAAGCTACGATGAAAATGCATGTGCACACAATTTTAAACTCTTTCAAATGGACGTCAAAAGTGCATTCTTAAACGGGGTTATAAATGAAGAAGTGTATGTTGCTCAACCACCGGGCTTCATCGATTTTGAAAAACCTAATCATGTTTACAAACTTAAAAAGGCTTTATACGGACTTAAGCAAGCTCCAAAAGCATGGTATGATCGACTTAAAACCTTCTTAGTTGACCATAAGTATACCATGGGCTTAGTTGATAATACTATCTTCACTAAGAAGAAAGGTTCACATATTATCATAGTCCAAATCTATGTTGATGACATTATATTCGGATCAACTTGTCAAGAATTATGCGTAAATTTCTCAAAAATCATGCATGACGAGTTTGAAATGAGTATGATGGGAGAACTCAACTTTTTCCTAGGACTCCAAATTAAACAACTAGAAGATGGTATCTTCTTTAACCAATCTAAATATATTAAGGACATGCTTAAGAAATTTGGATTAGAAGATTCTAAACCAATCAAAACGCCTATGTCCACGGAAACAAAACTCACCAAGGATGAGGAAAGTGAATCCGTAGATAACACAAAATATAGAGGTATGATTGGAAGTCTACTTTACCTAACGGCTAGTAGACCCGACATTATGTTTAGTGTTTGTCTATGTGCTCGTTTTCAAGAAGATCCTATGACAACTCATCTTGAAGTCGTTAAAAGGATTTTTAGATATATTAAGGGCACTACACATTTAGGTTTATGGTATCCCAAAGGAACAGGAATAGACACCATAGTGTATGCCGACTCGGATCATGTCGGTGACTATGTTGATAGAAAAAGCACAAGTGGTATTTGTACTTTTGTTGGACATTGTTTCACCTCATGGTTCTCTATAAAGCAAACGGCTCTCGCTATCTCAACAACGGAAGCCGAATACGTTTCGGCCAGAAAGGCATGTCAACAAGCTCTTTGGATGAAGCAAGCTCTTGTCGACTACGGAATTCAACTTAACGACATCACCATTCTTTGTGACAACAAAGGAGCCATTGATCTTAGCAAAAATCTAGTTCAACATGCTCGTACCAAACATATTGAAATCCGTCATCATTTCCTTCGTGATAACATTCAAAAAGGAAACATCTCAATTGAGAAAGTTTCTTCCGAAGACAATATAGTCGACATTCTCACAAAACCTCTTAAACGAGAACCTTTTAACCTTCTTAGGCTAGGCTTAGGACTCATGGAACCTACATTGTAGTTCTAGACATTAGACAAAAATCACAAAAATCAAAACAAATCAATAAGTCTTTTTCTCAGCAGAGTCGGCGAAACCCTCAGCCATAACGGGCGGAACCCTCTTTTTGGTTCCGCCGTATCCGCCAACCTGCAGAACTTTTTCTTTGTTTATATTAAACCAAACACCCATTATCTCATACCACCACTTCCAAACTACTACTATTCACTTCACCACTCATCCACAACTACGAATTTTTGGTCCTTCCTTCATTCACATTGCTCATCAATCATCATTGTAAGTATTCTAAACATGATTACACTCCTGATCTGAGTCTAGGAATTCTATTTTTGCACAAAAACAAAAACTTGGGGTTATACTTTAACTTAAGAAACTCATGCATAAAATTAGGCGCTTGACAAAACTAATCATGTTTCCCATAGTTAGGAATTGTATTATTATAAGTTATTAACATGTTTACTAAAACACCCCATGTCAAATTCTTGCAAAAATTTCTCACAAATAGGACAAATATTTTTTCGTCTCACATTGTGAATACAAAATCAAAATGTTATGTTCAAAAACATCACTTGCATAATGTCTCTTGAATGCTAAAGGGAATACATAACCAATATGTATTTTCGGGTACATTCAAACGAAGCTACATTGAACTAGGAGCGCTTGGGGTTATCTTTTGTTGTATAACAAAAGTTGCATTCTAAAACATTTTTGAGCATCAAAATGAGTCAAGATAACCGCACCTCCACATTGTTTTCATATAGGCACACACTAGAACATCCACACTACAATAGTCGTTTTCTTAGACTAAAATGTGAAATTTTGTTTTTCTAGGAATCATCATGCCTCCTCTAACCCATTACGACCATAAGGACACCATTAAGTACCTACCCAAACACCACAAAACCAAAGGTCTTACTACAACTCAAATCAACGTTTTCAAAGCCCTAGAAAAATGTTATGTCCACGAAGGTAGAACCATTGACCCATCCTTCATAGAAGGTACAAACCTACCTACGGAACTTGCAACCATCAACTTTGATTGTCTCTTAGAAATCAATGAGCCTATTTGTCCTAGGTTTATTTTAGAGTTCTATGCATCCATCACTCTCTCCACGGATGATTATGGTCGCATGTCTATTAACTTTAAGGCTAGTAGTCATCAATACTCCTTCACTCTCGAGGAATTTGCTCAAATCCTAGGTGTCCCAAACTGTGGTACTTGCATCTACTCCGACAAGCATTCCCTCCCAACTCTTGATACACTCATTGACCGAATCCATCCCTATGATACCCCTCTTGTGTCCAAGGATGAACTCCGTGACCACCTCTTCATTAGGACCACCAACACTAGGAGAACCCGTACCGGAAATGAGGTCAACAAGGACCCATATGGTATGGAACTCAATGAACTCAAGCTCCAATTCAAGAAATGGGAAGAACTTCTTAGAGCCAATGTCATTTGCACCATAGGAAACCGGGATCATATCAATGTTTGCCTTTGCTACATGCTCTACTCTTTGTCCGTTAGGCAACCCTTCAACCTTGCCTACTACATGGCCAAGAGAATGGCCGACATTTCCATGCAAGGCACAACGGCTATGCCGTATGGAATGCTCTTGACCCGTCTCTTTAGGTTCATCTCTCCCATTCCACCAACTCCTAGAGGTCTTCGCCTAGACTACTCTCTCATTCCACACACTTTTATCCCACTAAGTGAATAGTGAGTCTACAAAGCCCAAGGAAAACGTCATCATCCTCCTACCTCCTCATCATCATCCTCAATGAGTGAAGATGAGACTTTGCCCAACTCTAGGCTCCCGCCTCTAGAATACCTTTCCCAACTTCCGGATATTCCAAATGAGTCGGCGGAGTTCAAGCAAACAAAGGGGATGTTCAAAAATCTCGAGAGATTCCTTGGAAAGCTCAAGAAGAAGATTGACCGTCAATGAGAGCGGGTGTGTAGGAGTATTTGGCACAAGGTGCTATTTGAACAATTTGGTCGTTTAAACAATGTGTGTTATGAATTTGTGTGTTGGTAGGTTATTTGGTACAATTTGGAACATGTATGAACTAACTATGATGCATGACGACAACATTTGGCATGTTGTCAAATTTTCAAGTTTATGAAAATTTCACTAAGTATAGTGAAATTCGCTAGCCCCCGGTCAAAGTCCAATGGTATGCGTGTTTACATGTCCAATTTTTGCATTTCCTAACCAGATATGAATTATATTTTTGTTTTTAGGAGTTTTCGAAAAATTTGAAAATCGTCTCGCGGGTCAAAACGGTGGACTTCCTTGTTTTTTAGGCCTGGCGGAACTGGCGGCACCCTAAAATGGGTTCAGCCAGTGTATTTTTCTGGAATTCCAGAACTGGCCCAACGGATCAGACGGAACCCGTGTAGTCTCAGGGTTCCGCCAGTAAACCTGCAAAAAAATATATATATATTCTCGACATTTCAACTTCCACTCAACAACAAATCATCCTTTTTAGATAGAAACACATTCCCTACTATTTGTTAAGCACATTAAGGCCTTTCTCATCCTCTAGAACTCATAGAAAACCATTTCCCGCCAAATTTCAAACTTAACTATAACCACCTCAAGGAACCTTCAACCATAAAGGAAGGAACCCTTCCAAAGGTTCCTTGCAATCCGTGAAACATATAACTTCAACCAATTTGCCAAAACCACTAAGCATTTAGTGCAAATCTTTGTCTTCTTCCTTCACCATTTTCATTGGATTGACTTCCAATGATTTGACAACCCTCATTAATCTTCCAAATCATTAGCAACCTCCATTTTTGTATGGTTAAACATCAAATCCAAACACTCATTCCCATACTTCTTCACCTCTATAAATTTAACCATCTTAGAACACCCTCAAATCACACAATCTCTAATCCTAAACCTCTAATCAACCATTTTTACAATGACAAAGTCAACAATAACCTCTCAACCATCTCGACCCGTTCGGAGAACAGTACGCATAAGTGTCAAACCACTTTGGTCAAACCACACAATCAACTTAAGTTCCTCATCCTCGGATGAATTCTCCTCACCCATAAAAAATGAACATTTTGTAAACCTTGCATCTCCATCTCCATCACCCAAAGGACCTAATGAGCTCACTACTCCACCACCAACAAAATCACCCATTGACCCAACTCCACCAAGTGCACCAATCCAAACATCCAAAACTCTATCACCATTAACACTACCTAAACTTGAACCAATGGAGTTATTTGGGTCTCCTCCAACATCACCACATCCTTTTGTATAAGATCTCAATGATCTTCCACCAAGATCAACAAATCCACCACCTTTGACAAATCAAAACCCAAGGCCATTGCTTGACCAAAATGAGCCTTTTGTCCACAACCAACCACCACAACAAGAGTACCACCACCCAAAACCATTGTTGTTTCACCCTATATTCAAAGACATCCACGGTCCTCTATATGGAGAACCTAACTTTGAACAAAATGATCACCCAACACCACCACATTCCCAATCACAATTCTTTGAGTCTCTCTTTCCTTCCTATGAGGAAATTCAAAGTATGGTCAAAAATCACCTCCATCACGCAATGGAATTTCAAACGACCTTGCTTGAATCCATACCAAACCCATCCTCCACTCAAGAAACCAACAACAACCCACCACCACCACCATCATCAAACGACCCATTTTCACCGACTCATCACCATGTTTGCTCACAATATGAGCAAATGCTCAAAATAGGTAAAAGCATCAAGATGTTGCTTCACCAATTTCAAGATGAAACCCTCTTTGCTATACAACACATCATCGAGCGTTTCGATGCTCTTTCCCACCCAAACAAATTCTAGACCAAGTTTGGAGGCCATTTGCCCCATTTAGGAAATGTGTTGAATGACTTCTACTTATAGAAGTAGGATTTTTTTTCTTTTATTTCTTGGTTATTTTTTATCTTTTATTTTTATTTTTTAGAAGTAGGAGGATATTTTTCATTTCTTATCTTTGACTTTTATAAAGTCAAATTTTACTTGAAATGACATCTTTTACTACTATCTTATTTGCATTGTTGGTTGATCATATATGACTTGTGATTGTGGTTGTTTATTGATGTGTGCGTTTTCACACATTCTTTTTAGCCTTAAATCAGACCAAATACACCAAATATTAACCAAATGTGCCAAGAGAATGTATGTTTTTTTATTTGTGTATGTGCAGGTACGGATATGTGATAAATGAACAAAAACAAAGCAAAACCGACAAAAACGAGCACGAGAATGGAAAAAGGTCAAAAGCTGGAGCCGGGGAAGCAAAATGATCAAGAAAAGCTCAAAAAGTAATTAGAAGTCCTCAGAGATTCATCAAAGTACAAATTTAGTCCTTGATCAAAGTTTGGAATGATTGTCAAATTTAGTCCCTCACTTATATTCTCATATAGTGTGGTAACTACAAGCTTGATTATGTGTCATTATCACCAACTAACCATTTTTTTATAGGTTCAAAATCCATGCTTCCCATCTTGGCACTCCTTTTAGGGGGAATATCGATCAAGGGGGAGCACGTGCTTAGTTCCGCTTCGCTACTCTTCTTTTTGTTTCAACAAAAAGGGGGAGAATGATATATAAACTTATAAACTTAAAATGATTTTCATCACTTAAGTAAAAAAAGTTTAATATAACATTTTTTCAAGTCTTAAACAATAAATTTTTTTGAGTTACTTAAAAACAAAGTTTATGTTTTGTCATCAACAAAAAGGGGGAGATTGTTAGTACAAATATCGCCTAAAAACGTTATTTATATTTTACGATCTTTGCTAAGTTTTGTTAACGACAAAGTGTAAATTTTAGTTTCTAGTAAAACATAATTTTAGTTTAAAGACTTGCATAATTAGACATTTGCTACATTTACATTTCATATAAAACACAACACTTTTTATATTTCTTAAAATAGAAAAAATATTACATTTACATATTTCTCAATATTGTAAATGTTAACATCACATCATACATTTATGGTAAGTTTGTGTGTTTGACTCACCATAAGTTTTCTTACACAAGTAAGTGTTTGACTAGAATTAAGTTGATGTGACTTTGGTTGGTTTGGAAAGATTTATTGCAAAACCTTCTGTCAGCCTGGCGGAACCTTGGAGGTACACGGGCGGAACCCATCTGAGGGTTCCGCCGTATCTGCTAGACCTGCTGAAGGTCTTGCTATAAATACCAAGCCATTTGTTAGAATTTAGCTTTTATCACTTCTCATTACATTTTACACACACACATTCATATCATTCATCTAACCATTTAACATTTCATTTTGTGTGAAGTTTCTTTTGAAGCAAAGAAGTTCACAAGTTCATATAAAATTACAAGTATTCAATACAACGTTGCAAGACTTGTTAGCTTAGCATCGTATAGACATTGTGTAGTTTACACTTCATTTGATTGTGTGTTTTCAGTTGTGATCGGTTAGTATTTTAGGCCTTAAAATACATAGTGTAACGGGAGTTGTTGTACCTTTGTAAAAGAACTAACGGGAGTGGTTGTACCCTTGTAAAAGAACTCGACATCTAGCTTAGTGTCAGTAATCGTGTAAGCGATGTGTAAGATTTTCTCCGCCGGTGAAAGGAGCTTGTTGACTAGTGAAAGAAACTCTTGAGTTGGATACTCGGGGCGTGGACGTAGGGCAAGGAAAAAGAGTCCTTGTAGCCGAACCACGATAAATACTCGTGTTGTGGTTTGATCGTTTCTTTCTTTATACTTGCATGTTATATATATTGTCTTTGTGTTCATATCTTTGATTAAACGAAAAGTTTCAAAAGATAATTAAACGAAAAACCGGTAAAAGTCTAAAACTATTCAACCCCCTTCTAGTTTTCCACATAGTTAACCTGGGTTTTTTTACCCTTTTTTTGGCCGGAACTGGTTGAACCAGTTATCCCAGCCGGGTTGACCCGGGTTTCAAAACACTGATTCTAGTTCCTGCAGGAAAGAGAAAAAAACATAGGGTCTAGTAGATTCCATTTTACCACACCCTATACACTAATGGATCTCATTAACCAATCACACGAATAATACATAGAAGTGAGTGATGTTTTGTTTACAAACTATGATTTTCTTATATCTCTTTTGTGTCATAGATCACACATTATATACATTGTAAAATTTATATCACATTTACATGTTATCTTGACATATTAATAGGGGTGGACCGAGGGGTTTCTGGGACACCAGTGATTCATTGAACCATAAGAACTTTTTTCATAGTGTAAAATCGTGTTTACAAACTATGATTTTCTTATATCTCTTTTGTGTCATATATCACACATTACATACATTGTAAAATTTATATCATATTTACATGTTATCTTGACTTATTAATAGGGGTGGACCGAGGGGTTTCTAGGACACCACTGATTCGCTGAACCATAAGAACTTTTTTCATAGTGTAAAATCGGAAAATCTTTTTTTTTTTTTTTTTTTTTTTTTGAAAATTCACCTTGTCTAAGATATACGTGTTACAAATCTTCCATAGCTTTAAAATAAAGCACTTGATAAATGTTTGCAATAAATACGTCAACAAACATCTATATCTATACCATTTATAGCACATATAAAGCACGAAAGCTATTGTTGAATTTTTAAACATTCAAGATAATATAATTGGTAAAGTACACTTCATAATGAGTTGAATTATTAAGCATTGATAAATTATTGAAACGCCTTTCATTAAAGGAAGTTGATTTGCACACTCTCTAAATTGATTGACACACTCTAATTTAGAGTGTGTTGACATTTATAACATCACATCACTTTAACACATTCTTACCCCGTAAATATATAATGTCAAGATACTCAAAATTAGAGTGTGTCAATCAATTCAAAAAATGTGCAAAGCATCTCCTTTTCAATAAATATAGCATATTTGACAAACCATTTGATTTTTTTTTATATATAATAATTACCATTTCTATATTTAAGTAGTTTACCACAAATATAATTTTCATAATCAAATTATATATATATATATATATATATATATATATATATATATATATATATATATATATATATATATATATATATATATATTACTTATCAAAAAGTTTACTTACATATTTGATGTTATCCGTTTAACTACATATAAATAGTGATCACGTCATTTTTCTGAAAATAGACGCTTTTACTCTTTTTGAATTTGTGTAACGATTGGTTTAAACCATGTGATTCACGTGATTTAGTCGATCAAAATATCGAAAACTATGATTACCCGGAAAATAAATAGAGGGCTTTACTCTTTTTGAATTTGTGTAACGGTTGGTTTAAACCACGTGATTCACGTCAATTAGTCGGCCAAAATATCAAAAAAAACTATGTTACACAAAAAAATAAAAATAAATAAAACTTAATATTCAATTAAGGAAAAGTATTTTACTACAATACTCTTGCACCTTATTCATTCGATTCAAGCAAAATATACATATTATTTTATAGAATATTAGTTTCGAAAATTAATAACTTTAAAGTGATACACATTACTCTAAAGTACATTTAGCAATGTTGTTATGAGGCAATCCATTTTCTGCTATCGGCATACCCAACAAGCATTAGTTATTGTATTGTACGCATAAACTATGCCTAAAGGATTGCTAGACGCAATCCTTTTTTTGCTAAGGGCCTTATGACCAGTAGAATATACAGTACTAACGGTCGTTAGTTAACGGCCGTTATCTACTAACGATCGTTAACCTTTTTTTAAATAACAACTCAAATGCGACAATAGTCCCTGAGGTTTACCTGTCGGTGCAAAATAGATCCCTTAGGGACTAACGATGTCATTGAATTTACATAACTGATCCTTCATGTTAGATGTTTGTTACACAGTTAGTCCTACTAACGGTTGTTACTTAACTTTGCAACGAAACGCCAACATAAGGACATTTTCCATTACAAAACTAACAAAAAATTCAAAAAAAATGGTCCTTTGGGTTATTAATCCGTTACACAGTCACGCCCTTGCGCTTAGTGAAGGGTCACAACGAAAATCAATAATTTTTTATTCAAACATCTCGCAGCGAAGCGTGGGGCTTCACACCTCATAAACTATATTAACAAAATAACTGATTGAATCTACACTAATCCAACTTTTTACAATACACTACCTTCAAACTTTTTTGAAATGTATAAATATAATTAACAATTACAATAAGAATAATTGCCCACCCAAATAACACTATTTAAATAGGAGTTAGAGTGTCATTTCACGCATAATACAATTAAAAATAACAAATACAACATCTTCTTTGCATAAATATCATCACGAAAATTTTAGCAACATCATCAACAAAGTTATTGTCACAAGAAATGTATAAAACAAAAACATTACTTGTAGAAAAATTAGTTACAGGGGTACCCACCGCCATAAACGTGAATACCTGACTAGTATATTTAAGTGTAAATTAACGTTATATTTATTGGTTAAAAAATTTACAATCGAACCCATAAACTTTTAAAGTGAGAGAATGAGGTGTTTGGGGTATACATGGTTAATATATAACACGTATAATTCAAATGAAAACATGTATATTTAATGGAAAGAGATTAAATAGTGTCATGTTATAATCTCACTGTAATAATGCACACAATAGAATTTATTAAAACTTTACAAAACACATAATACATGTTATTAATAGTTCGTTTGTAAAATAAGAAGAAAAAAAAAAAGTTTGATACACACAAAATAACATGATGATTAGTTAGATACATTTAAAAATGATTATCTTTTTATAAAATTACAAAAAGGATTCCATAAGAATATAAGATAAAGTTCGTATACTTGCTATTAGATACATATTGATAGCCCGATACGCGTATTGATAAAGGGACCAAATGTAGCTAGAAACGGCTTAATATTACCTTTTGTAGTGTATTCCAATGTCATTTTGTTTGTTCTTTGTCATTGTTTAGCACTTTTGCATGATTAAGGTACAATCATATCAAAATGTTTATAAATCTGGTTTCTGAAAGCATCAGTACCGCATTGATTGTGAGATCATCTACTTGCATCTTTCGAAGAAATTTTTCTTCGTGTGGATCATTTGTCAAGATGTATAACCAAACAACTCGTAACCAATAATATCTACATTTTTTCCCTGAAGATATTTACCAAAGTACTCATAAACAAAGATGTTGGTGTATATGTCCGAAGGGCACATGCCAGGAGACAGATGCCCCCGAGTCCATCCGAGAACTCACTAACCGAACGCCTAAAGAAGGAAAACACTCTTTTACCCAAGAAGATCTCTTTTACCCAACAGTCCGTACCAAGGACATACTTGAGCCGCCTAACCCCGATATTGCGGGATATTGTCTCCCGCGTGGACTAACGCCTGGCACCTAAGCCAGGCATAGCTCGACTCGCTTCATCCCCTTGTGGACAGGTTCAGTATTTGGGGTAGTATAAATACTCCGACCTCATTCAATGTTCAACCTAATTAATTTACCACACATTTACTCTCGCATTTATTACTTAGTCTTTCGACCTAATATCATTACTTACTCTAACGATGTAGCTTGGTCTTGGGATCAAACTTAAGACGAGGCTAACGCGTGCATTTCATATGTGTAGGTGCTCGAAGTACGCTATTTGTCCGGTCCAAAAAAACCTACAAGTGCTCAAGCAGAGGAACATTTATTTCCTGTTACAAAAGACAAACTACCATTTAAAAATCCAAAAGTTCAAATAGACAATGAAGGGCCAGAACTAAAGAAATAAAACACGAATATAAACTTTCTAACTTACAAATTAACAAAGTATACGGTCAAGCATGAAAATCTAAGCTTATCATATACAAAACACTTGTGAAAATGAGTCGTATCCGATTTTCAAATAAGAAAACCTTTTCATTTCACGTATAACCATGTCCGACAATTTAATACATCTATGATAGTTTATAAATAGGTTTAAAAAATTATAAAAAAGTGTAAACATATGTAAATCACAATGAACATCCATTTCAAGCTTGTATACGATGAAAAAAATCTAAAATATTAAACATTTTCATAATTTAATGCATTTAAAATATATGAAATATTTATAAAACTTAAAAAGATTTATATATAAAAGGGAAAGGTTTTTAAAAAAAAAAGAAAGAAAAAAAGGAAAAAAAGTTTTATAAATTAATGTCACAAAATAATTATAAACTTTTATAAAGGATTATAACAGTGGATGCCGTGAAACCATCTACCAATACTAAAAAGGTACAAAACACATAGGAAAACAGCGGAGTAGCATCCGAAGAGATATGTGTAAACAGTCACACTGATAGTCGAATGTTTATCTATAAATAAAACATTTTTGCAATTACAAAAGTAATTGAAAACGGCCCTCTTGTCAAAAACCTCTATTTATTTTCCTTTTCCTTTTTCAACATCTTATTAATCCGACACCAATATAAAAGATCTCAAAATTCCAAAACACAGTCACTATTTAAATTCAATACTATAATTACAATTTGTTGTTGTTATTATTATCCATAGCCTATCTATCATCTCTCTTCCTCTGATCTATGAACAAAGTCTGTCACAATCAAATCTATATGGGCTTTTACAGCTAAGGCTGTTGTTTAAATTTGACACATTAGGAAGGTCCACAAGAAATTAAGGAGGAGGGTTCAAGGCACTACTAGTATTTCACTCTTCCATATTCTTTGAACTTATTTTATCAACCCAATAATTTTATAAAATCTTTATTGTCTTTTAAGGGACATTGATTAGTTTTTTACTAGTTTTGACCCATACCCACTTGGTTTTGATTGTGTTTTATGGGCTCTGTTTTGTTGGGTCTTATATATTTTCAAGAATCTTGGATGTTTTTTGATGTTTAAGATTGTTTTGGGTTAAGTGTTTTGTTAAAGTTTTAATCTTGATCATATTGGTTTTATATGTTTAAGGTTATTTGGGCTTAAGGGTTTTGATAAAGTTTGAATCTTGATCATTGATTTCTAGTGAATTTAGGTTAAGGGTTTGTAATCTTGATTCTTGACTATTGATCTTGATGAATTTGAGTTAGCTTTGATGAATATTGTGGATGATATATATATGATGTTGTCTGGGAATAATTACTTAAATATGGTTAAACCATGTTGGAAGCCATCAGTAGAAGGTGATGGAGATTGTGCAAGGAAATCGGGTGATCAAATCGGGCGAACGGATGGATTGTTGTGGTATAAGGATTTAGGGGCTCATGTAAGTGGTGAATTTTCAATGGCTGTGATTCAAGCGAATAATTTGCTAGAGGATCAGTGTCAAGTTGAGTCAGGGCCGTTGAGTTCGTCGAATTCAGGACCTTATGGGACGTTTATTGGGGTTTATGATGGACATGGTGGACCGGAGACATCAAGATTCGTTAATGAAAAGCTGTTTCCTAATGTTAAAAGTAAGTTGGTTCCCTTGTCAGATTTATGTATTTGATTTATTTATGATCTTATAAAGTACTTAAGTATGTTGTTTTAATCATCTTCTATCCATCGGAAATTATGATTCTAAGATGCTTGGGATTGTTTATTTCAATCCTTATCTGCTTATTTTTTTGAATAAATGAGCAGTTCAAGTGTTAGCTTTTATCAGCTTAGTTTAGAGTATATAAGCAGTTTTGCCCAAACTCTTAGAATCACATAAGCAGAGAAGCACTTAAATACGCAATCTAGGCAGATAAGCACCTAAATAAATACCCTCTTTAATAAGCAGTTTAAAATAAGCAATTCAAACACCCCCTGAATTAGAAAATTTGGGTTTATGGTCTCTTATAAAAATCTAAGAAAAAGTTTGATCTTTATATTGATTCAGAATTTGCAACTGAAGATCAAGAAATGTCTGCTGATGTTATCAAGAAGGCTTTTTTAGCAACAGAAGAAGAATTTCTTTCGGTTGTAAGAGAACAATGGCAATACTGCCCCCAAATAGCGTCCGTAGGGACGTGTTGTTTGGTGGGTGTTATATGCAACGGATTGGTATACGTTGCTAATGCTGGAGACTCACGAGTCGTGTTAGGGAGAGCCGATAGGGGTGTTAGAGGAGTCTCTGCTGTACAATTATCAACTGAGCATAACGCGAGCTATGCTTCTGTTAGAGATGAGCTTCAGTCCATGCATCCTGACGATCCAAAGATTGTGGTATTAAAACACAACGTTTGGCGCGTTAAAGGTCTCATACAGGTAAATTATCAGTTTATATTTTAGAAAGGTAAATATGGTACCTTTAGAATGAAATTTTAGGCGATGTCTTTGGTTTTCTTGGTCCAATTGTTTTCTTAGTTGTACTACTTTCTTCGGTAGTTCAATAATGATTTACTGTTTTTCACTAAGAACATAAGGGTTCTAGGTTATGTCGGGATCAAATGTAAACTCGTTAGACTCCCAAAAGTCAACTGTGGATTCTCTCTCTCTGAAATCGTCTTCCTTATAAAAGGATTAAACTGATTTGACTTGCAGGAATCCTTTTAAAATTTAGAAAGTCAAACATGCTACCTATCAAATACGGAGTAATAAGATCACAACGATTCTAGTTGAGTTTGAAGATAAAATGTAGCTTGTTTGACTCCCAAAAGTCAAATGTAGCCATTTTGATATTTTATTATTGACTTTTGGAGTTTTTTTAATAACTATTTTTGGTTTCCAGGTTTCAAGATCCATTGGTGACGCGTATCTAAAGAAACAGGAGTTCAATAGAGAACCTTTATTGGCAAAGTTTAGGGTATCCAAACCCTTTTCGAAGCAAATCCTTAATCCCGAGCCATCAATCTTCATACACAAACTAAACCCAAAGGACCAGTTTCTCATATTTGCTTCTGATGGTTTATGGGAGCATCTCAGCAACGAGGAAGCAGTTGATATTGTTCATAATTACCCACGAAGTGTAAGTTTTTAATCTTTATTGTCAATGTTTTTGCTCCGACAAGTACAATCTAGCGAACAACTTGCACACTGGGAGTCATGTCGCCATTAAGTTAAATATAATATGTTGGCTAGACGCCTAGTCTCTTATAAATCTGCAAAAAAGGTTTTTGTTTTAAAAAACCCTTAAACTTTCAAAAGTTCGATCTGAGGTAATTTGATTTAGTTATCGGTCAAAATGATGGCACGGTACTTTCACCAAGTTGACTTATTTTCTGAGGTGCGCCTGAAAACCCGATTAACCTGGGTGATTAACTGATTACCTATCCTAGACTTTTTGAAAGTTTTTACCTGCAAATAAAGTTTTTACCCAAAACAAATTCATATGAAAGTTGGTTACCATTATGCAATTTGTTTAAGTTTGAGATTCATACTTAAGTCAAGGGCATGAGTTCGAAATTGATTTGAATCTTGTGATTTTGTGTAGGGGATTGCAAGAAGACTAGTGAAGGCAGCACTTCAAATAGCAGCCAAGAAAAGGGAAATGAGATACTCAGATTTAAAGAAAATCGATAGAGGAGTTAGAAGACATTTCCATGACGACATCACAGTGGTCGTCATGTTTATAGACCCTCCATTACCAAACAGAACTCGTTCTTCGGTATCAATAAAAGGAAGCAGAGGGTTACCACGCACCAACTTGTAGCTTTGTAAGTTATTTTGAGCAGTGCTTGAGTGCCCTGAAGCTGCTTTTTGTTTAGTAATATTTGTGAGCCAAGAGCGTGTACTTGAACGCACACTATACGAGGTTGTTAGCATGGACTCCTTTATACTCGGGAGGTAGGAAAATCGAGTGTTAGAAATCATTTTCCTTGTAAATTGAATGGGAATGCAATACCATATTCTTCATTCTTTATTAAAAAATCTTGTGGCGATATCTATATTGATACTACTAAAAATTTACTGATTTAAACTGCAATTATGTGCTCATCAACTCCTTTGTTCAATACCTATCAAACCAACAGCTTGTATAAGTAGAAGCTTTGAAATAATCCCAGAAACTTGAGCTTGGAGTCACTAATAATGATTTGGATGTCCATATCCCGATATGGTATAATAGGAACTTTTATTTTTTTGTTTAAAAATTACTTTATCTTTAAAGTAACACCCTTCAAGATAACTAACAAAGTCAGTTCGCTCACGATTCAAAGGTTTTCCTAAGCAGCTCTAGCACATCTTTGAGAACATGACATATATAATAGAATGACAACGACTGGCATGAGTATGTGACCAAAATGTCAACTTGTAGACAACAAGTCGGCCAATAGCAAATGTCATAAAGAAAAAAGTAAAACAATAAAGCCCCATCAACTTACCAATTCATCAGTACAATATAAACCATAGACTTCAACCTATTTTCCTAACAAGTTCCGGTACAGGGTATGTAAACAAAACATATAGGTCAACATACTACTCTACATACGATAAAGCCACCTATAGCCTTCCCGACAAGATTAATAACTTCCTACCAATGCGTCACCATTCCTCAACTAACCGATAAGAACAAGAAAAAAACATGATAAAAAGCGATGGCGTTTTAGTTCAAGATGAACAATCAGTTTACCCCACCTCGATAATGAAATTTAATAACCCAGTTGGAATGGCAGTAAGGAGATGAAATAACATGTTACTAAATCATCTAAAGTTTTTGTCAATTTTAATCTCAAACATCACTGATTCATGATTATTAGTGCAAACACAAAACTGGATCCTAATATGAATTTACTTTAGGCTTTACCTTATCCAAACTCCAGAAAGTTGTTAACAAAACTTGGCATTCGTTGTTTTTTTTTTTTTTTTTTTTTTTTTTTTTTTTTTTATATATATATATATATATAAATAAAAAACATGATCAGATTAAAATAATCACTCTTTAGTTTACTACTGCCAACTCCTACAGAATTCTAAATTACAAGTCAAAGGTGGGACTTGAGATGGATAACCGAAACAAAAATATGATCTCATTAATAAGATTTTTCTAGAGCCAACGTTAATATAGTTTTTTTATGTATGAGAATTTTTTGAGGTTATGGTGAGTGGTGACACAAGGATATTGCTATTAAGTCGGGGGAGACCAGCTTACATACACTAACTGCATTTGACAAAAGAGGAAGCGTCATCTGACATCAAAATCTACTAGGCTTCATGTTAAGATTAGTTTATACGTGAATCTTCAAGTTGCTGGGGGTAAAAAATGTTAATAAATCCTAACCTGCGAAATAATAACATAGTTAGCACATGGAAGTGTCTTAACTGAGATTGATTTATGGTACATACGGTCAATATTTGTATTCTTACAGCAAAAGACAGAAGCTGGGTTTCAAGCCTCTCCACCTGCCTTGCCCGCGATCGCTGTCTTCTATTTTTAATAGGAAATTGTTAAAAACAAGCATGGCTTTTATATAAGTAACACCAGTAACTAACAATACCATATACTTGCAAGAACAGAAGTGCATACCGATTCAATTTTACCACTTGCATTCACCTGAGAGCCAGAAAACCTGTAAAAGAAAATTTCACAATCAAAAAGGCAGGTCCCAAGTTAACCTGATATCCTGAATTGGAGGTGGTAATTTCGACCCAATTACTTATGGATCAGCTGATTTAAGTCATATATATCTCCAACATCAGAACAGAAAAAATGCTAATAGAGGAAACGACTTAATGATTAAGTAGGACAGGTCAAAAGTAACCCAATAAACTGAACTATCATAACTTTTGCAGATTGACATGCTAACTATTTACTCTAAGAAATGCTTCGGTTTCCCCAACCTGACCCTTTTTGACTCGTACTAAAACGGCCTGTTTTAACCCGTTACCCAACCTGCCTGACCTGCCTATTTTGCCACCTTTAATCCTGATATTTTTGATAATGTACACACCTGAGCGCCCTTGCTTTCTTTTTCTGTTCTTCCTGAGTATCAGCACTTGCAGCTGATGCAAACCTGGCAAGTCGAGCCTTCTTCTTCTCATCCTCATCAGCAGACGTTGACTTTGTGATCCCAAATCTGAAAAACAAAACAAATATGGAGTTAAACAAGATGTTAATGATTCATCACAGCAAGCATAAATTTCAATGAACTTCACGATACGCATGATCTTGATACGTTGACAAGAGTATGAATCCAACCTCTCAGCTCTAGCCTTCAGTTTCAGCTCTTGTGCCTTTTTATCCAATCCTTGTGAAGCAGGCACAGTGCCAAACCTACAGGGCAGCAGGTGAAAATATTTGTTAGGTCATATTCAAAACTAAAAATAAACAATCACAGTGAAGTTCGACTTACAGCTAAAAGTCAAACCCCGTGAATTAGACTGCCAAAAGGTCGGAAATCATGGTTACCAAAAACAAAACAAAAAAACTTACAGCTAAAAGAGTTCAACTTGACTCCAAAACAGAGAGAGGAAAAAAATTATAAAAGCAATCATGCACGTACTTCAAGAGCAATTAACACAAATTCTCCATAGACAAATGAGTAAGACTTCACCAAGCCATACAACAGTACCAGTATTTAATATTTACCGGTATACATCAGCAAACTATAACTGACATATAAAGCTCAGGTTCAGGTACTTCATTGTACTAAAGACTTGAGTAGTTCTTAAAACAGGTCAAAACCAGTGTAGATTGCTGGTTTTAAACTCACTAAAAATCTATGGTTAAGGAGTAAAAGCAACCTACACAAGGTTTCTGACATTTAAACGCCCTAAAAGCTATTAAAAGACTAACACAATAAATATTAACTTATTAAGCGTAGAATGAGCCAGAAGAGAAGGGCAACAATAGTAACAACGGCAAGAATTACTCCTATTGAGCACTAGAAAATGACATAACCACCACCTGATACGACTACAGGAAGATGGGGGAAGTGGTATAAAAGACAATCCAAACAGCAAGGGCCATTCGGCAATTAATTATCGCACGAGGGTTGAAGAGTAATTAGTTTATTTATATTTCCTTATTTTATATTCTTGGTCAGCAAGTCATACATTAGTTTAAATAGTTATAGATCATCGATGTTAGGGTTATG
Source organism: Artemisia argyi (assembly GCA_030686995.1). Lineage (NCBI taxonomy): Eukaryota > Viridiplantae > Streptophyta > Magnoliopsida > Asterales > Asteraceae > Artemisia > Artemisia argyi. Next base: position 42,890,532 of record CM060694.1, read on the forward strand.
AAGAGTTTTGTGAAGTCTTTGGAGAGACCTGCATCTCATATTAGCAGGAACTTTAATATTAGTATTCTTCTTATTTGCTTTGTTATTTATAGCTTGTGCTAGTTGATTCGTATCACCACCTCAACACAATTAACATATTACAAGAAGTCTAGGCAATAATGTCAACATTCGGCATAAAATATGAGTACATGACATAAACCATAATTAGCTAATATCAGATTCTCAGGAGCTTAATAACTCAAACTACATAAATATGTTCACCAGATAACATGTGCAAACTTTGAATCCCAACCCCGACCGAACATAAATCCTACCTCAGTCCCATTGTCATTTTCAATGCTTACACATCTATTCATAACCTGAAATCCTATATTCGAAATGGAAATGTGCAGAAGGACTAATCTCCTGCACATAACATAATGTGTGAGAGCACAGCCTGTGATGCTGCTAACGATACATTTCTTATTAAAGTTCTGGACTCTGGAGCAGTAGCCTATTTGTTCAATCCAAGTTGGATGACAACTTTAAGCTTAGAATTTACAAAGATAGCTACATTAGCTAGCTTTAAAAACAATATAACAACAACAATACTCAACCACGCAGGAGCGGGGTATGGGGAAGGTAAATTGTAGACAGACATACCCCAACCAGAGAATAGAGAGACTGCTTCAAGGAGATTTTCGACAAGTGTATGCGTGGAGTGAGTGTGTGCAAATATGAAGTGTATGAATACATATGTAAGTGTGTGTGATTTTAAGAATAGAAACATATATAAGCATGCAACGCATAGAGACATATACTATCATAAAAGCATAAAAGAACATAGAAATATAAGCATAAAACACATAAATCATAGCATATATAAAACGCCATAAAGGCAGGTGCCCGTAGTACCCACAATATGATCTAAGGGGGTGTTTGTTTCGGCTTATATATCCAGCTTATGGCTTATTTAGTTTTGAGTTATGTTTCGTAAGCTCACTTTTTATGGCTTATTTTGAAACTTTTCGGCTTATATAAGTTTATTATGTCATTTCAAACTTATATAAGCCGAAACGTCTCAAACTAAGCCACAAAAAATGAGCTTATGAAACATAAGCCCAAAACCAAAGAAACCATAAGCCGGCTATAAAAGCCGAAACAAACACCCCCTAAGACACGAATAAAAGCATAAAAGAAAGAAGGCAACTTATAAACATAAAACACATACTCTAAAAGCATAGAAAACATAAAAGCATGTGAGCATTTACGAAAAAAACTAGGCCTATGAGCAAATATAAGTTTATGCCCTAAGGGATATTGGTTGATGAATATAGCTATATAGGGACGGAACCAGAGCTAAAAGTGACCGGGTGCACAATTTTTTTAAGTGTAGTATAAGAAAAAAAAATAACAACAAAATACGATTTGCAGATTGAGTTTAGCGAAAACTAAGTACTTTCACCTATTAATAGACTAACTAAACAATAACTAGAAACACAACGCATTGAGACCGGCCGCATTTTAGAAAATAAAGTGTTTTCTTTTCCCAAAAATCCCGTGACACCGCGGGACCCCCTAGTTCCATCCAATGAGGTTTTCTATGTTCAGGTTACTCGGGGAGAGTGCGCCAGATGTACGCAGCCTCCCCGAGTTAATCCCGGGACCGTTTCCGACCCACCCCCAAATGTACACACCTAGCAAGAATTAAATTAATAAAAAAACACATTGAACATTAAATAAAAATAAAAAATAGAAACCTCTGAGCACGTGAGTTTCGTTTCTCTTCTTCAGACAACTGAACCGGCATACCAAAGCGCTCAGCGCGCTTCATCTTCTTCTGAATAACATCGTCGTTTACCAAACCCACGCCGTTTTTACTTCCATCAGTTACTGTAAGATCTCCTGTGGTTGGTTTTGTTTCCTCAGGCTTTGTGTCGGTTTGAGTGGTGGTGGTGGTGGTTGTTGATGGAGTTGTCATTTTTTTTTGGTGGTGTGAGATTTGGGAATTGGGGGAAAGGAGGAGGAGGGGGGTTTATGGGGGAATGTAAATTTTGGGGAAATTTCGAAATTTTTGTGTTTCGAATAAAACAAAAAAGGGTTAAGATATTCACATCTAAATTGATTCCAATACCTTTTCTAATATTTTTCTTTTTAAGTTTTATATATTCTTAAATTTTTATAAATTTATTTTTGTTACGTATAAAACTACGAAAAAAATATAAAACATAAAATAAAAGGTTTAATAAAAAAAATACACATAATAAACTAATAAACAAACAAAAACTAATAAAAAAACTATTTTATACTTTTAATAAAAAGTAAAATAGTAAAGTGTGTAAAAAGGTGACTTAGAGTATACAAAAGAATATCCTGCAAATAGTTATGGACTATCTATTTCTATTTTGTTAAAATATACTCAAAATTTCACTAAATACTTGAAGAAATTTCGCTAAATTTAACTTTTGTTAAAATATCAAACTACACTAATTAAATAATTATACTCACATGGGATCCGGTAAATGATGGAAGTAAAAACAGCGTTGGGTTGGTGGATCATGTTATTCAGAAGAAGATGAAGCGTGTTGAGCGTGTGTTTTTTGAAATTAATATAATCTGTTTTTTTTTTTAAAGTTGTCATGTTTATAATTTATTAGAAAAACTATAATTTAAATTGTTAAGTTTATGAAGAGTTGCTAAATTTAAAAGGTACTTAAATAGTTAAATATAATTTAAACAAACTACATATTCAAATTTTAAGATTTCAACAAAAGACATAAGGATATGTTTGGTTTAAGGGTATGAGAATGGGGAATGACTTTTGTTTTCAATAAAGTAGTTTGGTTTATGGGTTTTATTTTCGGGAATGGGTATGAAACCCATAAAGTATATTTTCTATAAACCCTCCAATGATGTGGGTTTAGAAATTCATTCCAATACCTATACCCAGGGTTGTGTTTATGTGTTTGGTTTGCACGAGGGAATCAGTTTAGTGGAATGTGGATAGTTGCCATTACCTGAAAACAAATGTTTGGTTTGAGTAAGGGATTAATAGTTTAGTGGAAAATGTATAGACAAGCAATATGAGTGGTATATGGAGCATGGAATATACGTGTCTTTCAATCCTATATTTTAAACATGTACATCTTAAACAAACATGCAATCATATCCGCAGTGATTCCCACGTTCCGATTCTCTCCTTCCAAACACACCCCTAAACTCTTTATAAATAAATAGTAGATTTTTTTCTTTTCTTTTTCTAAATATAATGTTTAGCGTGATAAGTAGGGGTGAGCAAACAAAACTTAAAAAACTAAAACCGAACCGAAAATCGAAAAAACCGACCGAAACTAAAAAACGATGGTTCGGTTTTTAATTTTTCAAAAACCGAACAATATGGTTCGGTTTCGGTTTTGGTCCAAAAACCGAACTATAAAAACCGAACCAAACCGATTTTAGTATATAATAATATATAATTAATATAATATGAATAAATAACTAAATAAATCAAATTTATAAAATCATATTCACTTTGTGGGGTAGATTTATAATATATTTATATTTATATGCGTGTTTGTCGTGTCATGTGTTTACTTGAGAATATATCAATAAATATATAACGAAGATCATACTATATGTATGTTTACTCGCATATGTGTCTCTCATATATATATAATAAGAATAACCTATTTTCTATTTAATACAAGTTTGTTGGTATAAATTTTCCGTGCCCAAATATAAACGGTTAGAAACCGAAAAATCGAATCGAAACCGATAATAAACCGAACCACCAAAAACCGAACGGTTTCGGTTTTAGTTTCTATAAAAACCGAATATTTCGGTTCGGTTTCGGTTTCGGTTTTAGCCAAAAACCGACCCAAACCGAACCGTGCACGATGAATATTCAAAATTTATATTGTTCCAAAGTCCAAACAGTAAAACAACTTAACAATAAGTAATTACTTCTTCCTTAATTGACTATCTTGGAAACCAACAAACTTAAGGGTGCGCTTGGTTCAAATTTGTCAATGATAAAGGGAAAGATAATGATAATGCTAGGTAAAGGCAAAGGGTATTCTCATTGCATTGATGTTGCTTGGTTGGATAGTCTATAATCAATACCATTATCTTACATGTTCACAACAAGCCAAAAAAACCTCTAGGCCCGCACAAAATAAATAAGCACCCATTTGTCCCTGGCCACACAAAGCTCACAACAAGCCAAAAGTCACACAACTACACCTGTTTCAGTTTACGGAATATTATATTTATGCATTATAGTGGGTAATGAAAATGAATCCTCCCAAATTATTAAGTAATGCTCCAATACCCACTAATGGGTAATGGGTGAATGCATTATAGTCAACCAACCTCCTTTATTCATTATCTTACCCTTTCCTTATAGCCCTGTACCCTCAACCAAGCATCCCCTTATAAATCTCATCTTCACATCACACAAAATCAAAACCTCTCCGGTTAATCATCATGTAGGTTTCTTAACTTCATTCTTTAGTTATATTCAAACTCACTGTTGGATTAATTTAATTATTCATCAAATTCGAATACTTTTTCGGATAAGCTGTTGATCACTCTAGATTTAAGCCGTTTATAGTAGTAATACATGGATCCCTGTTATGTTATCCTGAAATTTTACTTGTTTACGAAAATGTATCAAATGGGCTATATTTATTAAGGTTTTAGTGCGAGTAACGCATTGGCATTCATTGAGAATGTAAGCGGATGTGGCGTAAAATCAAATCAAAACCCAAAGTGTTAATGTGTTACATTACACAAGTGCTACGTCTGTTAAGGATTTTTGCCGCATAAGTAAAGTGATGACAGATCATTGAGGATGCTCTAAAACGAAGCAGGACAAACCCATCTGTACTAGTTATACATTGGTTTCTCTTAGTAATATTAGCACGTTAAGGTTATTCAGAGATTCTTGAGAGATTGAACATAAGGCTTTTAAATCTTAATTTTGTGCAGTTGAGGTATTTTGGCTTTTGGGTATTTATTGTATTTTTATGAATTTTCATTCTTGCACCGGCTACTGATAAGATGGGCCCATTAGCCTCATGGTAGTTAATGTTTTTTAGAATGAGCTAATGAGGTCTGATGTGTTTTAAACTTTTAAATGATGATAATAAGTTTCTAGGTGAATAATGGCTTGGCGTATTGGATATGATGAACAATGCCACACTAGTAAGTAATTAAGCAAACCAGGTTTGGACGTGATTTCTTAATACCTATCCTAGGACATTGAGACTTATAATTCAGAAGTGATGCAGGTGGTCCCGTGCTCTTTCAGCCTATCTATGTATATCTACATTTTTTGTCATTTTTGTTTGTATATATACTAGCCCCGGCAATATAGATTCAGGTGCTCAAAAGCGAGTCGATTCCGGCCTTTATTTTGACTTTGCGGGTCTATTTGGGAAATGTGTGTTTTCTCAGTTGTTTAAAATGGCTGGGAAAAAAAAACTAGATATATATCTGCATAGGTCATACGGGTCATGTTGCAAACTTCTAAAACAAACAGTCTTCGTATAACTGGATTAACATTGTCTTCCTCGTTAACATCTTTTGTGTTTTGGTGTTGGGTGTGGCTTAGTGCTTTAATGTTGTAATCCGCCTTTTTGGGTTTAGTTTGCTTCCACCTTGGAAACTTTATTGTGTTTTGGTTTCTTTCCCTTTTCTTCATGGATGTTTTAATAAAAGCCTCGCTTCTCGAAAAAACACTGTCTTCATTGTTAAATTGAAGTGTGTTGTTCACTCAAAATACTTCTCTAATCTCCAATTTATTTGCAATATCCTAGACTTTAATGTTTGTTAATCGGTTATCTAGGTTATTTACACAATAAGGGTGTGTTTGGTTTAGGGAATGTTTTTAGTAATTTGGTGTTTTCTTTTTAAATTGGCCCGTTTGACCCGAGCCCGTTTGACCTGTGCCCGTCCCTTTTGCCACCTCTACTAATTCTGTAACATGATGGTCACCAAGCTGTCGTGTTTAGCTCTAGGTGTCTAGTTATGTCCATCAAGAGTTCTTTGTTGTATGCAGTTGGTCTGATATTTCAGGTTTACATTTAGGGATAAAACGATATAGGAGAGGTATAAATTGACCTACTTCTAGCTAGATGGTATAAGTTGAGACCTCTGGATGCTGTGTCGAGTTTAATACTTTGGCACACTATGTTCTCTTTGGTATAAAGTAACAGATTTATTAAGTTCATTTTATGTTTTGATTATCTTGAATTCAATAATGCAGTAGAGAAAGGAAAATTTTGCAGGTCAACTCGGCCCACACCAATCTAAATTCGTTTGACTTGTTTTCTAATATGATTATCTTTAAATTCGTTTGACTTGTTTTCTAATATGATTATCTTTAATCTGTACCCAGTTTGATCTGTTACTCAACCCGATCCAATCCGCCATTTTTCCACCTTTAGTACTATGGATTATTTTTCCGCTTTGCGAAGTAGGTTGGGAGTAAAAAATACGGGTTAAGATTAATCAGTATCTGGTATACTTTGGGTACTTCCTGTACAACTTCTAGTTCCGCAAGAACTATATAACCTGAAGTTCTACTAATCTGTTCTTAAAGTTATGGGTTATGACTCGTTAACATGTTTCATTCATTTCTTTCTATACATTATTTAACCTTTTTTATATCACACAGAATGGGAGAGCTAGCAGGTGAAAAGCATGCCGCATACATCTTAAAAGTGGAAAAGAAGAAAGATGATCTCGAAGCTGTCATAACGGAACATTTCAGACTCAACGGGGCATATTGGGGATTAACCACCCTCGACATTCTTGGTAAGCTTGAAGCTGTTGATCAAGAAACGGTTATTTCATGGATCATGAGTTGCCAACACTCATCTGGCGGTTTTGGTGGTAATGAAGGTCACGACCCACATTTACTCTACACCCTCAGTGCAATCCAAATTTTAGCGCTGTTTAACAAGATAGAAGCACTTGATATTGATAAAGTGTCAAGTTACATAGCTAGCCTACAAAACGAAGATGGTTCCTTTTCAGGAGACATATGGGGTGAAATAGATACTAGATTTTCCTATCTTGCTATATGTTCTCTTGCACTAATAAAACGTCTAGATAAAATCAATGTTGAGAACGCGGTTAAGTACATTATAAGCTGCAAAAATCTTGATGGCGGGTTTGGGTGCACCCCTGGTGCTGAATCACACGCGGGTCAGATCTTTTGTTGCATAGGGGCACTTGCAATAACGGGTTCTTTACATTATGTTGATAAGGATAGTTTGGGATGGTGGTTATGTGAAAGACAATTAGAGTCAGGAGGTTTAAATGGCCGGCCTGAGAAGCTTGCAGATGTTTGTTACTCGTGGTGGGTCCTATCTAGTTTGATCATTATCGATAGGGTCCATTGGATTGATAAAGAGAAGTTGGTTAAGTTTATCTTGGATTGTCAGGATACAGAGAACGGAGGGATTTCGGATAGACCAGATGATGCTGTTGATGTTTTTCATACCTATTTTGGAGTTGCGGGTCTTTCACTTCTTGAGTATCCAGGATTAAAGGCCATTGATCCGGCTTATGCACTGCCTGTTGATGTCATCAATAGAATTTTTCTTCACTGATTTTTTTTGTTTAAATTGTTAAAAAGATGTATTCTTATATATAGTACTTTTGCTTCTGATTTCCGGTAGACGTTATTTCTGTTATTAATGCTATTAACAAGTATTAGATTTCTTTTATCGGCCATTATGTTGAGACGAGTGCTGTAGGTCCAAGTTTTGCACGTGTAGGATTGGTCACAGTATGGTTCGGTTCCCATTTGTCGATATAGAATGGATGTTGCTTTTTATAGTATTTAGATGCGTTGGTTTTATGGAGTACTATATAGGAAACGAAATTGTTTGTTACCCAGAAGCACACACTTATTGTACCGAGATACCAAGGATAGTAATACAGATTACAGAATTCGAAATATAGTTTACCTAATAAATTACTAGCCAAATTCTTGGGCTAAAAAGAGAGGAAAAACTTTTTTCATCGTTTGTGTTATAGACGAAAGTAAAACCTCTGTAAATTAATACTCGGTAAATTAATAACCTCGTTAAAATTAATAATTTGTCCGGTTCTAATTTGGAACCAGTACAAATTTGGACCCCAATCGATAAAATAATAAGATAATAATTTTTCTGAAACCCCAGTGTATATATATTAGTCCCAACAAAACTATAAATTAATAATTACTAAAAATTCTATATGTATATATTTGTGTATGTGAGTTACACTTCAAAATCCTAGGATTGTTTAGTAAAAAAAGAATCAATAGTCACTTGTTTTTTTGTTGAACTTCAAATCTATATTGAGTTTATCTTAGAATCTCTTTATTGCTCTGAATTGTTGGTGCGATGTCTTCTCGTATTGCAACAAAAGTTTTAATTTTATTTCATAAAGTGTGAATTTGAATTTATAAAATGTTAACTCAAAATTGTTTTTTAAGTTTATTTTTCGTCTCTAATGAGTATATATTGGAACTAGATAGTGTATTAGACTTGAAAATTTATTGGACATACGTAGGCTATTTTTGGCGTATAGCTTTTTGAAGCTTTTTGGGGCGATGAGCAGTGAGCAATGAACTTTTTTATTTTTAGTGTTCGTTTGGCAAAAAGAGCGGTGAGCTTTGCTATTTTTTAGAAAAACTCATTTTTCCAATGCTTGTTTAAGAAGTTATTAGCGGTGAGCAGTGAGCTGTGGCTAGAGCTTACACCTCACTGCTACTATTCACAGTTACTTTTGCCAAACATAGCTATAAAACCTCTTTAAATTTATAAATTATTAATTTATTGATATAATAATATTTCGCTAAATTAATAAAATATCTCGATTCTAACACTATTAAATTATAGAGGTTTTATTGTAGATGGTATCTGCTTGTTGTTCAACCAATACGACTCTGGTTGTTGTTCAACTTTAATACGACTCAAAATGTAATTTCAAGATTGTTAAGATTGTGCAAAATATTTCATACTCGGTTAAGTTTTTAAATACATAGATAGATAAAATAAAATATTACTTAAATAAAACAGTAGTATTCAAATATATAAATAAATAAATAATGAAATAAAAAAATGTGTTTTGAGTTTTTGTACCATTTTCATAATAATTTGTATTACTTAATACGTCTAGTAATGCATGCTTTAAAGTGTTGTAAAATTTGCTTATCAAGTAGTAGCAGTTAAGACAAAATCATACATTCTTTTTTTACAAGTAAGATGATTAAGAGGATTATTTAGTGTAACTGTATGATGCAGTAACTTATAACCATGAATGCAGTAACCGTGATGCAGTTACATATATATGATGCAGTTGGGCTAGCGGAGGCCTTGTACAAACATGATTATATGATAATTAAACATGACAATTAAAAGTATATTGCAACGATCTTTTTATTTATTTATTTATTTTTCTTGCCCACTTGAAGTAACGTTCAACAAATATTTAGAAGACAATTCATATATTGTCAACATTTTGATGTTGAGAATGAATTTTCAGGCCATAACCGTATAAAAATTTTTTTAGTTTGTTGCTCCTAAAACTTTAAGACCCTATACAATAGCACACCCAACACACTCTCGTATACGGCTTTGTTAAGTGTGCTTAAAAGTTAGAATTACAACTATATGATATTCTGTTTTTGGTAAAATTATTAATAATTCTATCCAAAAATAATAGTCATCATTCGACTTTCACCTTAAATATTTTTGTTCGTGTTATACAATACGTGATACAAAATATAACACAAATAAAAATATTTAAAAGCTTAAAATTTGATCTTTTAAAGTCTTTCTTATTCAAATTTGATCTTAAATATTTTTATATAAAACAAATAAAAATATTTAAAATCAAATTTCAATAAAAATATTTCATCAAACATTAAGTTGTTAAACGTGTTTTAAGAAAGACTTTAAAGCACAAAATAGCTAAATATGAAGTCATAAAAAAAATGAGTTGCAATGTTTGTGAGAAGTCTATTTATTATTATTTTTTTTCTCTCTTCTTCTTCTTCTAGAAAAACAACATTATATTAACACACAACACATCATAACAAATAAACAACGGCGGACTTATGTAGCGGCAGAGGTGGATCCTGGCCTCCTAAAATTTACGGCACATTGTGTAAATATTATAGGTTTTAAGGGTAATTTAGTTGAGGTTAGAAACAAATCTCTGATCCCATAGTGGGCGAAAAATATATAGATTTTCCTAACTTTCTAAAATGCATATAATATATGTATATGCATCTAATTTTTAGCTAGAAAATATATAATGGTGCATCTGAAAGATTAGGGATACATCTAATTCAAGTCGATGCATCTCTAATATGTGGTTATAGTTATTTCTCATCCTTCTTATTTTAAGAGTTCTTCTCATTTAATCCTAAGTCATCATATCACATGTCAAACATTCTTAAAAAGAACATATGATAAAACAAATTACATGTTAAATATTCTTTTGAAAACATCACAACTGTTAAAAAAAACTAGCTTGATCACTTGGTTTCATCAATCAACGTGAGCGTTGAGCGTTGTGATATTAATGCTTGTTTGACAAGCATGAAGTAGCTTTATTTATTTTTTTGAAGCGTTAAACATTTAAGAGTTGTTTTACACATTATGATTATACATGCGTTTTTATAGAAAAAGTTGCTACCGCTAACAACTACTCCTTGCTGCTCACTGCAATGTCATATAATATCAGTATCCGCGTATTAGCGGGATTGAGCATTGTTGTTGTTACATATTGTTTCTTATTTTAAATTTTATGTTTTGATCTTGATGTTTGTAGAAGTGTGAAAGAGATTCTTCCGCAAGTGTTGGATTCTACTTCGCAACAACCTCCTTTGTTTGATGGGACTACTAGGTAAAATTTATATGATTAATATAATTTTTGTTTAGTTAAGCTTAAATTTGGTTGATGGATCATGATATATGAGTAATACTGTAGTTTGTTTTGTTTGGTTAAATTGAAGGTTATATACGAATTTGCAGTGTCCGTATGCACAACGTGTTTGGATCACAAGAACTTGTTGATCCATGTTTGTCTTCTTAAAGACACTAGACGAGTATCCGTGCATAGCAACGAGATTTCTAGCGGCACACAGTTATACTTGTGATGTTATTGCTAAGTATTTCGTGTTACGTTTATACATAAAACGTAAAATAATTCAAATGTAAGTAAAAAAATTTTAACATACGATAATTCAAATTAAAGAAAAATAATTTAAATGTATCAAATAACATATTAAAACATTGATAGTGAAATAGGAAATTAAAACATTACATCAATAGTTATCTTGTGTTTATTGATTTTGAAATGATTTTGATAAGTTATCTTGTGTTTCGCTTTTTCTGTTTATTTCACTTTTGCCAATGTTTTTGTTATCCGCGTTTTATTTTTCAAGACAAAAAATAATCAATAGTTCTTGTTTTGTTTAGAAAAGATTGAGGGGTATCAATGGTTCTTGTTTTGTTTATAAAAGATTATTAACACCCAACCATCATTTCGTTTTTCATAGCCGATAAACAAACATTTTTGTTGTATCAATGTACTAATCGATTACATCCTTAGTCTCAACTTATTGCAAAATATATAAATTACGAAGAAACAAACATGTACTAATTGAAACACCAACAACAACCCAAACCACCAAAAATCCATGACACAAATCTTTACTAATCGAAACCACTAAAGTTTCAAAACAAATCCTAACATCATGTCTGACCAAACTAAAACTCTAAAAACCAACAACCGTCCATAACTTTCAAATCTAAGAAATTCAAACCAACATCTCAATACACAAGAAAAAGACTTTCAAATTAAAATGAAGTAAAAGAACATAAAATTCTAGATCTATTAACAATTGACTCATATATTTTATAAACAATAAAGAGAATTAATGGCTTGGCTGCAATAATAGAGGTTGCTAAGCCGGGTCAATCTCGCACTCAACCATTCGTCCATTTTGCCTAACCAAACCACAAACTCGAAAGATCATCACCACCAAGCAAACAATATCCGGCAAAAAATACAACCAAAAACAAAAACTATAGTAGCCTCTTTTAGTCTAAACACAAATATAACATATATGAACAAACTTTGTTTACAAAATTATCATAAGAACAAATAAATACGCAGCCATCATGTATTTATGGACTAAAACCACATAAACACAAAGCCACTAAGAGTACACCGGTTTACCACATACACCCACAACCAATGTTCTGAAAAGCTCAAGGCGCACAGGGGGTCAAAGAGCCTTGAGTCGAGGCGCAAACCAAATCGCGGGATTCATACATATGAGTCGCAGTAAATACAATAATTTTTTTAATAGCATATGTGACAATTTAATGCAGATTGTGTAAAGAAAATAACATTTGAGATACTTAATAGTTAATATACATCTAACTATCTAACATAGGTTGCATTTAGACACAAAATATTAAGCAAGCAAGTGTAGCAAGCCAGCAAGTAGCAACATAGCAATATTCAAGGCAATGAAGGCATAGTGCCACATTGTCATGCTAATATTTCATACAAAAAACTACTTAATGAAACAAAGTACGACTGTACGAGATTTCAATCTAATTCGTCAAATTCCCCATTGTCATCATCTTCAAATGTGTATCCCTCCTCATTGTGATCAGATTCATCTTCCTCGACATCTTCTTCTTCGGTGTCACTATTCTCTAAAACGACAACCTCATCATCTTCATCCACAAGATTTGATCTAGAACTAGAGCTTCCCATTCCTCTTCCCCTTGAGCTTGAACTAGCATACACATCATTAGATCTGAGATTATAGTTTGAGTCGTCTATGTGGCTTTCATCATTCCTTGGTGGTTCATCCTCATACATTCTACCAATCAACCATTCATTACTTTCATCAATCTCATTTAACGATAAAGGATCAATAACATCACGACGACCAAAACGTTTCTTTAATTGTCGATTGTATTTTACATACACCAAATTATTGAGCCTAGCTTGATCAAGTCTATTTCTTCTTTTGTTATGAAGCTGCCAAATTAAAGAATCAAAAGTAAGCGAGTGACAAAATATATACAATAACTTTATAAGACTAACTATGTTCATGTTTCAAATTCAAGCTCAACTCAACTAGTCAACTCATGTAATAATATTCGATAATGTAAATACTTACAAGACTAAATATGCTCCAGTTACGCTCACACCCTGTTGCACTACACGTAAGACTTAGAACTTTGATAGCAAACTTCTTCAAATGAGGAACTTCATTTCCATAAGAACTCCACCATTCAGCTACAAAATATTACATATCTCAGGAAATTGAGATATCATAATAAGTATGTATTATCTTTAAGAGTTAAATTTTACCTGGTGATTTGATATTTCTGTCACGTTTGGCTAGATTATAACCCAAAATACCTTCTGCATCTTTATACATTTGCTTTTCTGCCATAAGTTTGCTTTGATCAGCCTCATTTGGTACAAGCCTCATAATGCATTGTAACATCCCCGATGACACCTCTGGATCATCCTCAATCGTAGGATCTGAGTAGTAAAATTGTGGATTTAAATAATATCCAGCAGCATGTAATGGTTGATGAAGTTGACACTCCCACCTTTTGTCGATGATGGCAAATACATCCGTGTACTTATTTTCGTCATTGTTAAAAGAAGTAGTTATTGCTTCTTTTGCCTTTTTCATAGCCTGGTATATGTAACCCATTGCTGGCTTCTTTTCACCATCTACTAATCGAAGAACACTTACAATCGGACCCGTCAACTTAAGAATGTACACAATGTTACTCCAAAAAGTAGGCATTGCAACAATACTAGCCACATGCTTACCAGCTTGCTCCTTAGCATACTTACTTTTTGTCCAAGTATCAGATGCAAACATTTTTCTCAAGTTCGTTTTCTGAACCTGTATTGAACGAAGAGTAATGTAAGCAGTAGCATATCTTGTTGTTGCTGGCCTAAGCAACTCCCTTTTCCTGGTGAACTTTCTCATCATGTTCACAACACTAGTGCGGCTATATATATAACCATTAAAGTCATTTCCCTCTTTAGCGTTTGTTTTACTCTTTGAATCTTTCCAATATCTTCAAGCATAAGGTCAATACAATGTGCAGCACATGGAGTCCAATATAAGTATTTACGTTTTACCATTAATAGTTGACCCGCTGCTTTATAATTTGATGCATTGTCTGTCACTAATTGAACAACATTTTTCTCTCCAATTTCCTCCACCATCTGCTCAAGCATCATATATATATTGTCGGAATTCTTGACAATATTTGAAGCATCAATTGACCTAATGAAAACAGAACCTCTTGGAGAATTGACAAGAAAATTGATTATGTCTTTATGAGCTACCGAATCTCGCCATCCATCAGACATTAAAGAACAACCATACTTAGCCCACTGCTCATGGTGCACTTGTTTCACCATTTCATCAGTCCACTTGATAGCTTTAGCCAGATATGGTACTCGAACCTTGTGGTAACTAGGAGGTTTAAAACCCGTTCCGTGTTGGGCTACTGCTTCCATAGCTATACGAAAGCTATCATGATTAACGACATTAAATGGAATCCAGCATCATAGAACCAATTAGCTAACTCTTTTCATGCTTTATCTCGAAGTTATTTTTTGCATATCTCATTGATGGTTGATTGCTTCATTTTTCTGTCTTTGCGGTTTTTAACAACCTGTTCTGGTGGAGGTGTGAAAAACATATCGATAGGGCCTTTTACACCTTTTTGCTTTTTCGATGGTTGAGCTTGAAACTTTCTACTACCTTGTTGAGAGCCACTACCAATTAATTCATCCTCATCATGCCCGTTATCTTCTACATCATCAAAATCAGGCAACACTTCTGCATTTTGCTTATTTTGTGTAAATACCTGAAAGTACTCCCTCATTTCTTCACGGACATGAGCAGGGCATTGTTGACATCCTTTGGAATTTCGATACCCACCTGCCAAATGTTGCTTAGCTCTATAAATTCCCCCGTGTGTGATTTTGTTGCAAAAACGGCAAATCGTTGTCCCTGGAATAGATCCTTTTGTTGCATATTTCCAACCTGGGTCTCTACTTCTAGCATTTGGTTGGTTTTCAGTATCCATGATGAACAAGCTTAAAGCCCTAAACATAAATTACAGTATATGAGTTTATGATTTATGATATGGTCACGCATTCG
Source organism: Artemisia argyi (assembly GCA_030686995.1). Classification (NCBI taxonomy): domain Eukaryota; kingdom Viridiplantae; phylum Streptophyta; class Magnoliopsida; order Asterales; family Asteraceae; genus Artemisia; species Artemisia argyi. The sequence continues at coordinate 42,905,743 of CM060694.1, forward strand.
TAATTTTATAAAATGTCAAAGATATGCTCAACCTAACCCCGAATCCGTTTTGGCATACAAAAAATAATTGTTTCTAAAACTGGTTCGCCCTATTACACAACTGACACATCTTGGCACCTTTAACTTATGCAAGACATGCACATTTCATCTGATTTTCTAGTTAAAATCAACAAATTACCAACTTACTAACATTGCTTACATCAGTAATCACCCTCAAAGAAACAACTAGATATTAATAAGCTACTATTATTAGTTTCTTACAAATTAGATAAAATATGAAAATCAGTTAAAAATTAAAATGTTGAGTCAATTACATTTACATCTAAAATTTATTAAAGCATGTCAATCACCAACAAAGCATATTCAAATATGTCATACCTAATTAACCTTAACAATAAGTAACTTGTAAGGAAAATAACAATAAAAAAAATGAACACAAAATCAGTAAAAATTTACAAATCAATGAATCATATATACAAGACGTAATACATGAGCCTTGATTCCCTTGGAGATATATTAATTATTAAACTAATGACATTATTTACATATCAATAAAATAAACAATAAAAAAATCATTCAAGAAGCATGATATAATTAGATTACCGATTAGATTACCACTTATCTGTAGTCAATGGTAGATGAAAATGGAGTGGTGGCTAGTTGACTACATGGCTTCACGCAATAGATTAGTTCATTGTGTGCTGTGTTGTTTTACTTTTAGTGAGAGTATTTTCTAAAAGAATATTAGGGCTATTTAGAATACTAGATACCGTATAACTTAAAAATGCCCAATGCATATAATATATAAGCCCAATTATGTATATTAAATCCTTAACATTAAGAAAAAAAAAAGCCCAAAACCCAATACATCTTCTAGGCGCCAAAATCCCCCAAGGCTCAAAGTCGCGAGTCGCTGCGATTTTTATGGGATTCATGCATGTCATGCGACTCGATCTAAAAAAATCCCAAAATCTTGCGACTCGTGCGCCTTAGCGCCTAGGCGCGCCTTAGGCGCGATTTTTACAAGGTAGTACCTTTTTGAAACTTTCTACTACCTTTTGCTATAGATTCCGGCGAACAAAAATACGCATCAAACCTTTAATTTTTTCTTCAAATCTGTTATCAAATGAATCTTAAAGGTTCTTAAAACAACCAAAGAAACTAAAACTATAAACAAAAATAAATCACAAACATACCCGTTACAACCAAACACAAGAAAAACCAACTCGGAGATAGATCTTTACATAATATACATATCTCCAAACAACCAAGCACACTCAAAACTACCAAGCACACCGAAACCACCAACACGTGGAGGCACGGCAGAAGGCGGCGGTGATTAGGTTTATAGCAGCGGTAGTAATGAGGGTGAAAGATCAGATTTTTTGAGTGTGTTGTTCTTGTGTTTGTTTAGGTTAGATGGGAGAGATAGATTTTTCGAGTGTGTTGTTCTTGTGTGTGTTTAATGTGTTAGGTTTGGAATGGAATAAAGAAGTTGCCATAGATAGATTTCAACTTCACATTCAATACTTTCCGCAATTTGAAATTTCCAGCCATGTTTCAACTTCACATTCAATACTTTCCGTTATTAAGTGTTATAAGGGCATTATGGGGATTGACAAAAAATTCAGTTTTCATATTTCACTTTGACTGTTTTCATTTTATAAGTAGTATAGATAAGCATTTTATTGAAAATGAAATAAAACCCGCGTTCTAATCACAAAGAGTTGACCTTTGATATCAAAACATAAGTCACTTTGAGTAACTTTCAAGTTTCAAAATAAGCAATAGCATCTTATGTCTAAGTAAGCTATCTAAAGAATTTACCCTTGTTTGATTGTTTACCACTAAAAAGTTATGTGTCGTTTTATAATTTCCGACTACATCAATTTATACGACTTACAACCACATCTTACGACTACAACTACAACTCTTTTGCCAAGCAGTGATGTACGCCAAATGACAAAATCTTAGAATGAAGAATAGCAGTTTAATCTCCTTGAAGCCAGTCAGTTGATTATTTGCTATATATTCCTTTAAACTGAAATATCGATAACAGTTGCAACTCACAACTAAATTCAAGATGCTACTTTCTGCATTGAAATTGTATTGAAAAAACAAGAATTGCATTCTTAACTATCTGGATTTTAACATGTAGGGACTACAAGAACAGATCAAGCTTGTTCCTATAGACCTTGCTAATAGACCCGCATGGTATAAAGAGAAAGTTTACCCCAAAAATAAGGTAACACTTCTATATGTAATATATTTCAAAATTTTTATTTATTTATTTATTTTGTATTTTTCGCTGAATATCATGTAAACAATTTTTTTGAAGGTGCCAGCCCTTGAACATGACAACAAAATCACTGGAGAGAGCCTAGATTTGGTGAGATATCTCGATGCTCACTTTGAAGGACCCGCGTTACTGCCAAATGTAAGATTTGATATCTACTATATGTCCTACTTATAGAGAATTTTTTAATAGCCTCTTTCAAAATTGTAACAAATTGTCATATGAAAAACTGTAGGATTATGCCAAAAGAGAGTTTGCTGAGGAGCTATTGGCATACACTGACACACTCAATAAAATAGTGCACTCTTCGGTTAGAGGATATATTGTGAAAGAAGGTTGTATGTGTTTCAAATAGAGTGTATGACAAATTTTTTGCATCTAGAACTGATTAAAACCTATAATTTGCAACAGGTGTAGCTTTTGATTACTTGGAATCAGCTCTTTAGAAGTTTGAAGGTCCGTTTTTCCTTGGAGAAATCAATATGGTAAGCTCTTTTTCTTGTAAAAATATGGATAAATAAAAATGTTAGCTAAAGAGGAAATGGGTTAAAAGTCTCTTAAATTGTCTTTGTATTGCATGCAACCTCCTAAAATCGCTTTTCAAAGATTAAATTATATTTGTTATCTTTTTTACCACTTCAATTACTATTAAACTTTTAAAAAAACAGACAAAAGTTGTTCGCGGGTTAACACACATGTTTCAACATATATTGTAAGTTACCCTTTTGACCCATTACTAACCAACCCATTTTGCCACACCTATTTATAGGGTATGAAGTATCTACGGAGTCACTAACCACTTCTATTTAGCTTCACGTAAAAACTGATATTTTATTGTTGTACTTATGTATTTGCAGGTGGACTTTGCCTATATTCCTTTCGTAGAAAGATTTCAGTTATTTCTACAAGAAGTATACAAGTATGATATTTGCACTGGCAGGCCAAAATTAGGAACATGGATAGAGGTATAACTTCCGTTTCCGTTTAAAAATCTTTAAACTTGTTGTATCAAATATAGTATAAACCATTGTGTCAAGTTACGCCATTATTAGTCCGGTTTGTTTTTCTTTTCTAAAAACATTCATATGACAAATTTCCGATCAAGCTTGTTGTAATATGAGAAATGCTAATAATAGTCTTATGACTTATATAAAGCATATGATATAACAAGTTGTCACACAAGTATAAACATAAAGTCACAACACAAACAATAATATAGTGCAAGTATAAAAGTAAAAGGAAAGAGCAAACCGAACACGAGGATTTATAGTGGTTCGGTCACGGATCTCCTCTCCGCCCTACTCCACTCCCCGAGTACCCAACTCGAGAGTTACTTCACTAGATCAACAAGCTCCCTTCTTGGCGAAGAAAACCTTACAATCGTCGCTTACAATTTTTTCCGGTACAAAGCTACATACCGAGTTCTTTTACAAGGGTACAACCACTCCCGCTAGTTCTTTTACAAGGGTACAACAACTCCCGCTAGTTTTTTTACAAGGGTACAACAACTCTCGCTATGTTTTGTGGCCCAACATAGAAACCTTGTGTTTTATGGCACAAACACATAAACCATCTAATCTATAATAAAGAGTACAATGATGATCCAAGACATAAATGTCTAATGGATATGAATAACTGATCTAAAAGAACTTCCATTGATAGAAAGCCTTCAATGAATGAAGATCACAAGTTCTCTAAGCTTGTTGTGATGAATCTTCATGTATGTATACTTGTGGTGGATAATGATGGCAAGATCTCCAAGCTTCTTTGGTGGATCAAGATGTATGATATGCTTAAAACAAAGATGAATGTTAGAAGCATTATGATCATGATAATGAGGGTGATTAATTGTGTTTTCTACATGGTTTTCTATTGATCTAAGATCTATGCAAAGTGTAGAGAGAATGTGTGTTTTTCATCAAGTTCATAAGTAAACCATGAACTCCTATTTATAGGCAAACTAACAAAGTGATTTTCCAAAACTACTTTCCAAAACTAACAAAGATATAAACTATGTTCCAAAACCATATTCCAAATATCTTACTATATTTATCTTTAGTCACATCAAGATCTTCTAATGTCAACTACAATATCTATGACATATCATAAAAGATCTATGACAAAGACATAAACCAAATATCTTTCTGTATTTGTGTCTAGTCTAATCAAGATTCTTTCCAATTTAGATGACACTATACATGAGGTAATAAAAGAGTGTTTTCCATATTATGAAAAATACATTTAGACAAATGTATATACTAACTTAAAAAGGTAATTTACTTGTATATGAAAAATATATTAGCTAGCTATATAATATTTAGTAGTTACTAAAAATGTTTTATGTACTTATGTTGTTATAAGACACATTTTTATATATTGTAAACTTACTAATATTATCTAGACACCTAATGTGACACTTATTCTATTTAACACCTAAAGTGTACTTTGACACCTAAAATACTTAAAGACCCTAAAAGTATTTTAGTTATTCTAAATGGTTGGTCAAGGGGTTTGATCATAATGCCACATAACAAACATGTACGAACCTGTGTTGTAGCATACGATGATTCGAGACATTGAGAGGTGTTGAATGTATGTTGAGACAAACTATGATTACAAGTAACTTGTACATTTTACTTTATGTATCAAGTTATAAGTTTGTCATCAATCAAAACAAACGAGACAGTATAGATTAAATATCGTAATATTTGCACTAACAATCTTCCCCTTTTTGATGATGACAAAATATGTAAACAAGATAGATAGTAAAATGTAAAAAGTTACTTGTGTTCGTATAACTTACTTGTATCCGCAACACCTTCTACATTTCCTTCTCTGTTTACACTCTTCTCCCCCTTTTGTCGAAACAAAAAGGGTGTGTCCTTGGAGTTAACTTCATTTCTCCCCGAATGGCGAACTTGCATCATCCCTAGTGAAGTTTAGTCTTCAACTCCAATTTCCTAAGGTTATCCATGGATCAAACTAAGTCCCTTAACCTACATTAAGGTTAGTGTTGTGCAACATAAAAATTATACGAAAAATGCATGATGAATGAAATGCATGTTGGACTATGTTGACTTATCTCCTTCTTTTTGTCGAAACACATAAGTGTGTCAAAGAATGAGAATAAAAATGAATGCGTGCATGCTTCCCCTATATTGTAGCTCCCCCTTGATCAATACTCCCCGTTGCTAGGGTTCCAACGTATAAGATACAAGAAATAAGAAAGCTACACAAGAATAAAGGTTAGTTCATGATTATCTCCCCCTTGATCAATACTCCTCGTTGCTAGGGTACCAACGTATATGATACAAGGATGAAGAATCCTACAAAATAAAGGTTAGTGTAAGATATAATTATCCTATAATGAGTATGTGATATATAACAATGCGTGTGTATGATGCATTCTAAAAATGCTTGACGGAAGCTCCCCTTGCTTTAGGGCGTCAATATGAACCTACAAAACAAATATTAGTATACTAGAAGCTTTGTTAGTAGACACATATGTCATATACAACCAAGTGTATAGACGATGCAATAAGAGTGCTTGATGAAGATTCCTCATTGTTCGAAGGTACCAAGAAGCATCTAAAATAAGAAAATAATTGATGCAAACAACATCCCTAGATGAGTATGCTATATACGAAGAATTATATATGATGAACCTACAATGAAAAGATTAGTGCAATATATTTCATCTTAAAGAAAAATAAGAAAACTAAGGTGTATTCTTCTAATAAGAAATACAATAAAATAAAAATGTGAATATAATATGATAAAATCTACAAGATAGTGCCTCGAAGGAAGATATAAAGTGAGGTTGGAATATTGAGAGTTAGAGTGAGTGGTGCTAGTGTTGGTGTTGGTTTACTAGAAGGATTCATGTGGTGATAACTCGATAGATGAAGGATTGATAAAAGTAAGTTTTCGCTAATTCATGGTTGTGATGATTAGTGAAAGTGATGATGGAAGGTGGTGGTGATAACGTAGACAACTATTTAAAGAATTAGAAACTTGTATGTATAGCAAATGTTATAACGAATAAAGATTGAACATATGGACTTATGCAATCTAATTCACAACCTAAAGGATAAAGGAATACGACTTACGTAATGTTAAGAGAAAAGGAAAATGTGAATGGACATTGATATTTAATGACGGCTATGGGTTATGATTTGATCGATTAGGATTGATGCTAATGAAAACGAAATACGTTTAGAAATAATGACCTATGTCGAAAGACAATGGATGAAGGAGTACTAACATTGTTTAGTTCTACATGACCTTTAATGACATTATCATCTACCAAAGATGACGTATCATGCCATAATGTATGTTTGAATGGATTCAAAAAGAAGTGAAGACAATAAACACATAGGAACAAACATTTCATAAGAAATGAATAAAGAATACTAAGAACCTATATGAGGATGAGAATGACATTATGAGATGGGAGAGTGTTGGTTAAACCGATGTGTTGAGAAAGTATTGGGAATGACGGTTTTGATTAGTATATCGTTTGCACTGACAATGACGTGCATGATATGTGTTGAGTACGATAGGATGAGCTCCTATGATGGTGTTCTAGAAAATGAAGTTGTGAAGTCCTAGTTTAAGAAAGATCCTAGACTCCATTAGTTGTTGGTTGTGGAGATGAAGAACTTTGTCAAACACATGATGAGATATTGGTACAAACTAGTGATGTTGGGTTAAAAGGGCTTGAAACACTTGTGGTTTTGTGAACCAATTTTAACTAAATGGTGTGTACCTATGTGTTAGTATTTTAGGGTGCAGGAAACATGAGTAGATGTTCTTTAAATACATTTTGACAAAATACAAATATGTGAATGAATTTCTCTCCGCCTTAATCGGTGGACATCCAACATATTGTGTAATGCATCGTATAAAGAATGATGATGAAGTGTTTAGGAGGTTGTATTGTTAAGGCTAAATAGTGATGGGAGTGATTTTTGGAAAGCGGAAGAAATAATGCAAATTAGAAAGAGGTTGATTGAAAGATATCTAAACACAAATTTCAAATCTCTAAGACTCAATCCTATTAGCTATGAGCTTAGTAATGTTTTTGCGGATGTTGGTTAGCATACAAAGAACTTTAACCTTGAAGTCATGTAGCTCTTCTTTATCAATACGAGATAATCGCATGACAAGGCATGTGGTTTTCTCAAAGGAGGTGGAAAGGATTAGAGTATTGTTATCCTCAATCCTTATAAAACTATATGCAAGTGTAGGGATTACAGTTATGCGAGATAAGCATATGAAAGCTAGAACAAAATATTCATGTAAACTGTGTTTAAAAGATAACATTTTGGAGCATGCATCATTAAAACATCCTACGTATATAGGTGTCAACAAAAGACAAGAACATTAAAACATAGAAAAAAAATCATGTATCAAAATTGCATATCATAAGTTAACAAGTAACTTGTTAATCTTGCAAAGTATCATACAAATCATGTTAGCATTTAGTTGCATGAAACATAGAAGCATGCAGACAAAACCTTTCCAAGGTTTACATATTAATCAATTGAATAGTTATTATGTCAAGATACAAAATTATATCAAACAAGTAACATTTAATCGACACATATATGTGTAATGCAAGTGATTCTTAATAAACTAAAGAGAAACTCAAATCTACTTCTTGTTTGAATAATATTTCTATGACAAGATGATTAATACATGATTTAATGAGACTCAACTATACAATGTTCAGAAAAGCTCAAGGCGCACTAAGGCGCACAGGGGGTCAAAGAGCCTTGAGTCGAGGCGCAAACCAAATCGCGGGATTCATACATACGAGTCGCAGTAAATACAATAATTTTTTTTAATAGCATATGTGACAATTTAATGCAGATTGTGTAAAGAAAATAACATTTGAGATACTTAATAGTTAATATACATCTAACTATCTAACATAGGTTGCATTTAGACACAAAATATTAAGCAAGCAAGTGCAGCAAGCCGACAATTAGCAACATAGCAATATTCAAGGCAATGAAGGCATAGTGCCACATTGTCATGCTAATATTTCATACAAAAAACTACTTAATGAAACAAAGTATGACTGTACAAGATTTCAATCTAATTCATCAAATTCCCCATCGTCATCATCCTCAAGTGTGTATCCCTCCTCATTGTGATCAGATTCATCTTCCTCGACATCTTCTTCTTCGGTGTCACTATTCTCTAAAACGACAACCTCATCATCTTCATCCACAAGATTTGATCTAGAACTAGAGCTTCCCATTCCTCTTCCCCTTGAGCTTGAACTAGCATACACATCATTAGATTTGATATTATAGTTTGAGTCGTCTACGTGGCTTTCATCATTCCTTGGTGGTTCATCCTCATACATTCTACCAATCAACCATTCATTACTTTCATCAATCTCATTTAACGATAAAGGATCAATAACATCACGACGATCAAAACGTTTCTTTAATTGTTGACTGTATTTTACATACACCAAATTATTGAGCCTAGCTTGATCAAGTCTATTTCTTCTTTTGTTATGAAGCTGCCAAATTAAAGAATCAAAAGTAAGTGAGTGACAAAATATATACAATAACTTTATAAGATTAACTATGTTCATGTATCAAATTCAAACTCGACTCAACTAGTCAACTCATGTAATAATATTCGATAATGTAAATACTTACAAGACTAAATATGCTCGAGTTACGCTCACACCCTGTTGCACTACACGTAAGACTTAGAACTTTGATAGTAAACTTCTTCAAATGAGGAACTTCATTTCCATAAGAACTCCACCATTCAGCTAAAAAAAATTACATATCTCAGGAAATTGAGATATCATAATAAGTATGTATTATCTTTAAGAGTTAAATTTTACCTGGTGATTTGATATTTCTGTCACGTTTGGCTAGATTATAACCCAAAATACCTTCTGCATCTTTATACATTTGCTTTTCTGCCATAAGTTTGCTTTGATCAGCCTCATTTGGTACAAGCCTTATAATGCATTGTAACATCCCCGATGACACCTCTGGATCATCCTCAATCGTAGGATATGAGTAGTAAAATTGTAGATTTAAATAATATCCAGCAGCATGTAATGGTTGATGAAGTTGACACTCCCACCTTTTGTCGATGATGGCAAATACATCTGTGTACTTATTTTCGTCATTGTTAAAAGAAGTAGTTATTGCTTCTTTTGCCTTTTTCATAGCCTGGTATATGTAACCCATTGCTGGCTTCTTTTCACCATCTACTAATCGAAGAACACTTACAATCGGACCCGTCAACTTAAGAATGTACACAATGTTACTCCAAAAAGTAGGCATTGCAACAATACTAGCCACATGCTTACCAGCTTGCTCCTTAGCATACTTACTTTTTGTCCAAGTATTAGATGCAAACATTTTTCTCAAGTTCGTTTTCTGAACCTGTATTGAACGAAGAGTAATGTAAGCAGTAGCAAATCTTGTTGTTGATCGCCTAAGCAACTCCTTTTTCCCGGTGAACTTTCTCATCATGTTCACAACACCAGTGCGGCTATATATATAACCATTAAAGTCATTGCCCTCTTTAGCGTTTGTCTTACTCTTTGAATCTTTCCAATATCTTCAAGCATAAGGTCAATACAATTTGCAGCACATGGAGTCCAATATAAGTGTTTACGTTTTGCCATTAATAGTTGACCCGCTGCTTTATAATTTGATGCATTGTCTGTCACTACTTGAACAACATTTTTCTCTCCAATTTCCTCCTCCACCATCTGATCAAGCATCATATATATATTGTCGTAATTCTTGACAATATTTGAAGCATCAATTGACCTAATGAAAACAGAACCTCTTGGAGAATTGACAAGAAAATTGATTATGTCTTTATGAGCTACCGAATCTCGCCATCCATCAGACATTAAAGAACAACCATACTTAGCCCACTGCTCATGGTGCACTTGTTTCACCATTTCATCAGTCCACTTGACAGCTTTAGCCAGATATGGTACTCGAACCTCGTGGTAACTAGGAGGTTTAAAACCCGTTCCGTGTTGGGCTGCTGCTTCCATAGCTATACGAAAGCTATCATGATTAACGACATTAAATGGCAATCCAGCATCATAGAACCAATTAGCTAACTCTTTACATGCTTTATCTTGAAGTTCTTTTTTGCATATCTCATTGATGGTTGATTGCTTCATTTTTCTGTCTTTGCGGTTTTTAACAACCTGTTCTGGTGGAGGTGTGAAAAACATATCGATAGGGCCTTTTACACCTTTTTGCTTTTTCGATGGTTGAGTTTCTTTTACACCTTTTTGCTTTTTCGATGGTTGAGCTTGAAACTTTCTACTACCTTGTTGAGAGCCACTACCAATTAATTCATCCTCATCATGCCCGTAATCTTCTACATCATCAAAATCAGGCAACACTTCTGCATTTTGCTTATTTTGTGTAAATACCTGAAAGTACTCCCTCATTTCTTCACGGACATGAGCAAGGCATTGTTGACATCCTTTGGAATTTCGATACCCACCTGCCAAATGTTGCTTAGCTCTATAAATTCCCCCGTGTGTGATTTTGTTGCAAAAACGGCAAATCGTTGTCCCTGGAATAGATCCTTTTGTTGCATATTTCTAACCTGGGTCTCTACTTCTAGCATTTGGTTGGTTTTCAGCATCCATGATGAACAAGCTTAAAGCCCTAAACATAAATTATACTTTATGAGTTTATGATTTATGATATGGTCACGCATTCGTAATTTTATAAAATGTCAAAGATATGCTCAACCTAACCCCGAATCCGTTTTGGCATACAAAAAATAATTGTTTCTAAAACTGGTTCGCCCTATTACACAACTGACACATCTTGGCACCTTTAACTTATGCAAGACATGCACATTTCATCTGATTTTCTAGTTAAAATCAACAAATTACCAACTTACTAACATTGCTTACATTAGTAATCACCCTCAAAGAAACAACTAGATATTAATAAGCTACTATTATTAGTTTCTTACAAATTAGATAAAATATGAAAATCAGTTAAAAATTAAAATGTTGAGTCAATTACATTTACATCTAAAATTTATTAAAGCATGTCAATCACCAACAAAGCATATTCAAATATGTCATACCTAATTAACCTTAACAAAAAGTAACTTGTAAGGAAAATAACAATAAAAAAAAAATGAACACAAAATCAGTAAAAATTTACAAATCAATGAATCATATATACAAGACGTAATACATGAGCCTTGATTCCCTTGGAGATATATTAATTATTAAACTAATGACATTACTTACATATCAATAAAATAAACAATAAAAAAATCATTCAAGAAGCATGATATAATTAGATTATCGATTAGATTACCACTTATCTGTAGTCAATGGTAGATGAAAATGGAGTGGTGGCTAGTTGACTACCTGGCTTCACGCAATAGATTAGTTCATTGTGTGCTGTGTTGTTTTACTTTTAGTGAGAGTATTTTCTAAAAGAATATTAGGGCTATTTAGAATACTAGATACCGTATAACTTAAAAAGGCCCAATGCATATAATATATATAAGCCCAATGATGTATCTTAAATCCTTAACATTAAGAAAAAAAAAGCCCAAAACCCAATACATCTTCTAGGCGCCAAAATCCCCAAGGCTCAAAGTCGCGAGTCACTGCGATTTTTATGGGATTCATGCATGTCATGCGACTCGATCTAAAAAAATCCCAAAATCTTGCGACTCGTGCGCCTTAGCGCCTAGGCGCACGTAACACTTTAATCATGCAAAACATCATATACATAAAGAATGAAAATATCATATAAATCATGTTAATATATAGTAACACGAAACATATAAGCATGCAGGTATCATAAATAAATAACCAAGGTTTACACATGAATCAATTAGATAGTTATCATGGTTATGTTAAGATGTCCAATCATATCAAACAAATAAAATGTAAATGACACATGTATGTGTAATGCAAGAGATTTTAATCTTTGTGTTTGGAATCTATGGTTGAATGATCTAAAAGGTGACATCTTTAAGCATGTGTTACGCAAGTGATTTGGTCATCCAAGACCAAGAGATGAGTTTTTGGGTGATAATGGAATATGATAAGAACGTTCTCAAGAAAGCTCTTTGGAACAGGAATCTAAGTGAAGTTACCAATTTCAATAGATCTTGTGTATGCTCTAGAGATAGGGTTTGAGCTAGGTTATGAGCAAGGTTTGGTTATAATGAACGCTTGAAAGGAAATAGACACATATAGTGTCTTTCAATAAGTAGAATTATTACGTGGAATAAAGTCCACATGCTTATGAAAACACGTATGACAGGATGATGAGGAAGCTCTAGTTCATAGAACTTGCAGATGTTTATTTAAGATCATTAACCCGATGAGGTAAAATGAATATCTCTTGTAACACAACCGTTCATGTTGCAAGGAGAGAATGATGCATAGGATATACAATATCCTTTTAACAATATGAAAACTTAACGCATGATTTCTTAGGCATAATGTCTTCCAAAACATCATGTTTTCCTAAATGAAGATATGAAGCCAAAGTGTTTGAATCAGATAGTGCTATCTAAATATACTTGGTCTCAAGATTATACTAAATGATGACAAGAGGAATTAACTCGAGTTTCTTATGTATACTCCTTAAGAGTCATTGTTGCTCGGGGTACATGAGGTTGGCTTTGAGATTGCATTTTAACATATGTTGTTAAGATGTTAATTTAAGGTTTAATGAAACATATGCAAAAGTTAAAAGTATTACCAATACTTTGATAACTTGTGAAAGTGGTACTAGTTAAACCTAGTGTAACTAAATGTGAGCTTCATGCTCATTTGATGGTAAAGGTTCTAATCCTATAGTTGGTAAGGTATGGTTGAGTGTTTGGACAAAGGGCTTTTTGAGCAATGCACTCAATGAATTCAAATGATGGTAACACTGGTGGATTGGTTGATTGAGGTGGTAGGTCTTCTAATGTGTCTTAATAAAGATGTGGTAATGTAGAGGTTTGTTGTGTTATGAAAGAACTTAAGTTTCATAGATGTTTAAAGTAAAAACGGATGGATACTAAGCCTTGTGGTCCATAACTCGTGAGTGAAGTTCTTGAGGTTTTGGTTATGTTTATGAAGCTTAGGGGCTGAGATATATCATAGAAGTGAATGAGATGATGGTGAACGAACAAGTGAACTTAAGTACTCAATGTTCAATGATGAAGACTTATTGTCATTTGTTTTATCCCTATTGATTGAGAGAGTGTTAGGATAAGTGTTTTAACATATGTTGTTAAAATACTTGGGTGTAGATTATTTCGGATGTGACTTTTAATGACTACAATCGTAAGTCATATTTACTTGAATATTTCGGATGAAATACTTAAGTTGTCAATCCTACTTTGTTGAGATTAGATAGTACTAAAGGATAGCAAGACTTGATAATACATCTATAACTTAAATGTAAGTTATGACTCGATGTAAATCCTTATCGTCTTGTACGATGACACATTACTTTCATGTTAACCAAGAGAGGTAACATATATAGATACAAGACAATATCTATAGTCACAAGTTAGACTTTTGTTTTGATATTATATGTAATCTATGTAAGTAACAAGTCAGGATTAGTTAGAAAGTTGTCAAGTCACCAAATAAGTGAAGCTAATGGGTGAATGATGAGTTAAGGATGGAAGAATGTAGTAACCGTTGGTAATGACTACAAAACATTTGTGGTTAAGGACTTACGGATGGCAAGTAACCAAATAAAGGGTTCCTTCCTTTATGCATAAGGGTTCCTTGGGTGAGTTTTGTTTAAATTGAGTTTTTGGCGGGAAGTGGTTTCCTATTGGTTATAATAAGTAAAAATGGTCCTAATATGCTTAATGAATACTGAGGAAAATGTTTCTCACTAAAGTGAATGATTTGGTGGAGGAGTAGTGATTACGTTGGCATTGCAAGATTTTGGAGATGGTGTTGGAGTAGCAAGGTTGAGGACGTTTGTATCTTTGATGGGTGAGGAAATGTTGAGTGATGAATCACTTGATGATGATGAGCTTAGTTGAATGGTTTTGTTAAAGCAACATGGTTTTACACTAATTATAGCGGTATTCCTAATAGGTCTAGATGATTCGGATGAGGTGTTGGATTAAGTCATTTCAAGACTTTGGTTAGCTAGAATTATAAGAATAAGAGAAGTGATGGTGATGGTGTGAATTGGAAGTATGAATGTTGGTCAATTTATAGGAAGAACATGTTATGAAAAGTAGTGTTTGGATTAGATGTTGTTTCATACACATTCGGAGGTTCCTAATCATTTGGAAGAGTTCAAATCATTTGAAGTCAATCCAATGGAGTTGGGTGGAGTGAAAGACTAACTTATGCACTAAGTACTATGTGATCATGGAAGATAATGTTCCACAGATTTGGAGGAACCAAAGGAAAGGTTCCTTCCTTGTAACAGAAAGGTTCTTTGGGTTAGTTTAGCCAAGTTTGAAATTTTGACGGGAATGATGATCCTATTGTTTAAAGTGTGCTAAGAGGGCTCTTAGAATTAGTGATAAATACTAACAAGCATGTAGGAAGCAAGTTTGGAACCTAAGGATTACTAGAAAAATTCAAAAAATTCAAAGATTAAAAAGTTTGCTGAATGTCTGGAGGAACCAATCGACAACAGGGCGGAACCAAGTCTTTGGTTCCGCCATATCGGTGGAGACCCAGAATTAAGACAGAATGCATTTTTGAAGCAATAAACGTGTTTTGATTTTCCAAATTTTTCTTAAAACTTAAGTAATCAATTATTTGTAGGTAGAAGATACAAAAATTGCAGGTAGAAATATGCTTACCGATAGAGTTTACAAGAGCGATCCTAGCTTTCATAATTTTAGCCGAAAATGGAAAATGGCATAGTACTAAAAAGTTATCCCCTACAAATATTGTTAGTACACACATAATCCAAAAAACATAGTATCATCCTACAACATCTTAAAAACATAAAATAACATTGTTTCAACGACTAAATTGTTCAAATGCACCCTTGTGCCAAACACTCCTTACAAGGGACAATTATCGACTTCCGAAACCCGTTAAAACATCCTAATAATACTTGAAACATATGCACGTAATTAGATGTGATAGATTAAAACCAAAAACACATATTCTAGCACATGTTTGCATATAGATCAAGCCGAGGATTATGAACTTACCATAAATGAAAATTAATCCAAACACGAAAAATTGATAACACCAAAGTGTTATCGTCCAAATATGACATGGTTAGTTAACATGATCAAACAAAGATGACTATCTATCATATAGCACGACTCATTCATTAAACATCATAGTAGAAGCATATATATACCAAACACCATTTTATAAGACTACTATATGTTTAAAAATGTAGTGACTCATTTAAACACTTGACCATATTTCAAGATACTTTATTAGCATTACTCAATACTCATTCCTAAGTGAATTAAGCAAAATAATCACTTAACATATGCAAAGATGAAAATCAAAGACTATAAGTACTACAAAAGCATTTTATCAACTTGGTGCACAAGATCTAATCAAAAGTCCTATCAAACAAGCAAATAGAATATCAAGGCAAGAATGACACTTATGTATCACAAATAAGCAAGTGTAATCCCAACTTAAAACAAGCAAACAATATGTATGCAAACAACTAAAACAAGTAGTCATATTAGCATAGCATAATTAGCGAAACATTTTTCATACTATATTCCGCTTCAATGGTAATTTGATACATGGATCGTGCTCCATTTTAAAAACCATTTGTTTTGAAAATAAGAGCTACGAAGCTCTGATGCCAATTGTGAAATCGTAGGGGGGGGGGGTGAATACGTTTCCATTTAAAAATCTTTAAACTTGTTGTATCAAAATATAGTATAAACCATTGTGTCAAGTTATGCCATTATTAGTCCGGTTTGTTTTTCTTTTCTAAAAACATCCATATGACAAATTTCCGATCAAGCTTGTTGTAATATGAGAAATGCTAATAATAGTCTTATGACTAATATAAAGCATATGATATAACAAGTTGTCACACAAGCATAAACATCAAGTCACAACACAAACAATAATATAGTGCAAGTATAAAAGTAAAAGGAAAGAGCAAATCGAACACGAGGATTTATAGTAGTTCGGTCACGGATCTCCTCTCCGCCCTACTCCACTCCCCGAGTACCCAACTCGAGAGTCACTTAACTAGATCAACAAGCTCCCTTCTTGGCGGAGAAAACCTTACAATCGTCGCTTACACTTTTTCCGGTACAAAGCTACATACCGAGTTCTTTTACAAGGGTACAACAACTCCCGCTAGTTCTTTTACAAGGGAATAACAACTCCCGCTATATTTTGTGGCCCAACATAGAAACCTTGTGTTTTATGGCACAAACACATAAACCATCTAATCTATAATAAAGAGTACAATGATGATCCAAGACATAAATGTCTAATGGATATGAATAACTAATCTAAAAGAACTTCCATTGATAGAAAGCCTTCAATGAATGAAGATCACAAGTTCTCTAAGCTTGTTGTGATGAATCTTCATGTATGTATACTTGTGGTGGATGATGATGGCAAGATCTTCAAGCTACTTTGGTGGATCAAGATGTATGATATGCTTACAACAAAGATGAATGTTAGAAGCATTATGATCATGATAATGAGGGTGATTAATTGTGTTTTCTACATGGTTTTCTGTTGATCTAAGATCTATGCAAAGTGTAGAGAGAATGTGTGTTTTTCATCAAGTTCATAAACCATGAACTCCTATTTATAGGCAAACTAACAAAGTGGTTTTCCAAAACTACTTTCCAAAACTAACAAAGATATAAACTATGTTCCAAAACCATGTTTCAAATATCTTACTATATTTATCTTTAGTCACATCAAGATCTTCTAGTGTCAACTACAATATCTATGACATATCTTACAAGATCTATGACAAAGACATAAACCAAATATCTTTCTATATTTGTGTCTAGTTGATGAGTGCTCAAACACTCATCATTTTTATCGTATTTAAACTGCCAAAACATCCGAAAAACGCTCAGAAATGCATCAAAATACTAAAAATATCCCAGGGATTGTGTTTTATACGTTTCAGATGCAAAATGAGCAAAAACAATGAAAAACGAACAAAGTTTACACAATTGGCAGTTTTAGTCCCTCAACTTTCAAAATTTTACAAAAATAGTCCCTAAGCATTTGTTTTGAAAGGAAAAGTCAACCTAAGGCATTTAAAAGTCAAAACTTATCAAATTTAATCCTTAGGTAAAGACTTTGGAAAATTACACTTTTGGTCCCTGCAGTTTGGAATTTGGCATAATCAGTCCCTGGGGAATTTTGAAATGGAAAACATATTTTTGGTTCTTTGGTAATTGAAATGTGGCAAGATTGGTCCCTATATTAACTTTAGAAGGATGACATGTTTGGTCCCTGAAATTCAGCATCAATAAAAATTTGGTCCTTGTGCACATTTACTACAAACGGACCCTTAATATTATTACATAATCCAAAACCAAATCAATCCAAACAAACCAACACCAATACCTGATCCAGTCCCCAGCCCATTGTTATTCCCAGCCCACCTCAACAAAAGCCCAAGTAACCCCCAAGCCCACCCCACGTTTTATTAATAAAACGGGGTCAAAATTGGTCAATTTCCCCCTTCCTTCTCCTTGCCACCAAAACCAGACAAACACCCTGCCATCTCCAACACACTTGTCCCCCCCCCCTCCACTCTCCAACCAGCCTATCAGCCTCCCTACCACACCACTTTCCATAAGTCAACCCCAACATATCCCCCTTGCCATTATTCAACTGCCAAAGTGCTAAATACCCTGTTCCCGCCAAAAACATAATCTATGGTCTGGATCATTTTAACTAATCCTACGGTCAATATTGTTGGTGGGAAAGAGAAAGGAAGCCCCAAGGAGTTATATAAGTAAAGAAGAGAAGAGAAGAGAGGGGTGTTAGCTAGTTAGTTAGTTTTTATTAATAGTAGAATAGTAATTAGTAGTAGATTTATGTAATCCTTTCCTTTGTAGTTTTCTGCTTTTAACTTAGTTTACCTTTGTAATTCAAATTCTCAAGCTTAATTAAAGTATTGTTCAAGTTTATGCAATTTCTGATTTTTACTCAAATTTCCAAAGTTACTTGTATTTCTTTTAAATGCTCTTTATTTGATCTCAGAAGGTTTACTAAGTGTTGTTAAGGTGTTTGAAAGCAAAAAAGAAAACAAAAACTCAGAAAAGAAAAGAGAAAAAGAAAAGAAAAAAAAATCCAGAAAAGAAAATAAAAAAATATGAAGAAGAAGATGTTACAGTAGAAGAAGGATTTGGAGTATGGTTTAGAGCTCAGAGGGAGCATATAGGTTGAGATCTTGTGTTAATGGTTCTCAGAATCTTCTTCGCTTTGGACAACAAGTAGGTTTTGCTACCTTGTTTAAGTATAATTTACATGAGTTACTGTTTGCCTTTAATTGTTGTTAGTTTCTGTGTTTCTAAATTAGCTTGAGTATTGTAGAATGATATTAGTTAAGGGAGCTTGATAGTTCAGTAGTTTGCCTTGAAAATTCTTGAAATAAGTAAAATTAGATGTGTTTGGAAGAAGGATTTGCACTGAGTTGTTGATGTTTTTAGGGGTCTTGGTTTATTTGTTTACTGTTCTTAGGTTCATACAAGGTTAGTTTGACCTTTGTTTTGGTCACTTACTCAAGAAAAAAGTCCAAATTGCAACATAAACTTCATAACAGATAGGCTGCTATGATTTGGTATGACAAAACCTTAGGTTTGATTCATAGAAGTTAGTTTTGGTACACATCACTTCATTTAGTGATAACAACACTTAATTAATCATCTAGGTTCACTCAAACATCACCAAAGTCAAAGGATTGTAAAAAAAATTCAAAAGTCAAAATGGTTTGAGAGTTGGGAAGTCAAAAGTTGGGTGATTTTTAGAGAATTTTGTGCTTAATATTAGGGTTTGAAATTTCTTTTGGTTGTTATATACCAGCCTAGCTACAGAAATCTATGATCATCTCAATTTTTAGATTTTTAATTTAGCTTGTGCAAGCCTATAAAGTAGGACAGTTGGGCTTCTGTTGCCCTGCACCATGATCCTTGGATTTGACCCGTTTTTCTTATCCCCATAACTTGTTCATCACTTGACCTTAGAGGTTGAATTTTAGTGTTTTAGGAAGCTGGTCAGGTTAGCTAATTAGAGGTACCATTAGTTTGCAAGTTCACGTTCATTTGTTAGCTTGTTTTAGCCCACCTTTTGGCCCCCTAGCTGCTGCTTAGCTGTTATCAAAGTAGCAGCTGAGCTTGTTCTTGGTTTAGAATGATTACATGTTTAAATTGTTGATATGGTTGTTTCAGTTAATATTCATCATGGTGTTTGTTGTTGCTTGTCCATTTGTATAAGCTCATAAGTGCTTATTTACTCAGTTGCCTTGTGCTTTGCTACCATCTTATTCTGTCACCTTTCTTGTTGTTGTTTCTGAGTATACCTAGGATCTTGTTGTTAAAATTAGTTATTGATATTTGCTATTAGTTGTTGTTGTTTAATAAAGCCTTAAGCTTGTTCTAGTTTGTCTGAGTTTGCTTCTTTTTCTTTTGTTCTTCTGTTGTTAAGTTCATTAATTCCAAATCTCACTTTTATACCTGACCTGGCTGATCAGTGGGATCCATAAGCTCATGGTGAGCCATTCTGTGAGTCCCATCCTTGGCCTATTGTCTTATTGGAAAGCCCACTAGGTGAAATTGTTGGATCTACTCTCCATGTGGTATTAGAAGCTTGTGAGCAGGTGTCAAATTAGGCCTGCACATTGCCCCTTAAGACCTGTTTGGGTCAAGTTGGTGTTTGGATTGTGGATTTTGGATCTTGCTTATTCTGCTTATTTGTGCTTATTCTAGTATGATTCTCTGTCCATTTAGCTTGTTTGGGATTAGCTCAGAATAGGTGTAGCTTAGTTAGTCATGGTCATAACTTATAGCTTCTTAAAAATAGCTTTTTAGTTTTTAAATTTTTTCTTTTAAACTTAGTTGTAAACTGCTTATCTTTTGACTCCTTAACTGATTATTTAGTTAGTTTTAGAAATTGTTGTAGTTATAGAAAATGTTTGCTTTTATGTTTTTAATATGTTTGTTAAAGAAAATTTGGAAAACAAATAGTTTTTCAAAAAGGGAAGTCACAGGGGTCGAACCTGTGACCTCCCTCTCACACACAGACACAACCACACAACACTCTGCTTCCAAAACGCCCTTGGGACTTTTTCATTATAATCTTGCAATATAAATCTCTTATATAGGTTTTGTTATGTTTTGCTTATTGCTTATAAACTGCTTTTTCAGCTTATTTAGGTAACTTTTTCCAAAGTTTTTATTTTTCCTTTATTTCTTATTAATTAAATTAGTTTCCCAAAAAATTTCATAATTTTCCAAAATAGTTTAGTATTTTTAATAATTATATTTAGTTATATTAGTAATTAATTAATAATAAATAAATAAAAACTCAAAAAAATAATTTTCTTTTTCACAAAATTTTCTTTTCTCATTAGGTTCGTAAAAATATAATTTTCATGACTGTAGGGTTAGCGTAGCTCAAATTTCACTTTTTATTTCGCGCACTCGCGTTTATTTTAATTTTAACTCGCGTTTTATTTAAATAACTTTTACGTTTTTAAATTTAGGTTACGTTAGTAAAAGTTTTGTAAAATAAGAAAAACCAAAAACATAAATAAAGTGATAGCTTCTATTTAAGCCGTTTGGCTTATTTTTTTCTGCTTATTTATAAGCAAATTCTGATTTTAAGTTTTTAGATTACGTTTTAGGTTAATTAGGTTTCACGTTATTGTTTAAATAGTTTGTTTACATCGTTCTCATTAGTATTTCCTTAGTTTAATCATCTCAAACCCTTTCCCGTCCAGATTCACCCGATCACAAACCCGTTTTGATTACCATCCACACCTCGTCGGGACATAACGACCCGGGGAAACCCTATATTCCGCGGATATTGATTCTAGGCTGTTTGACCTGGTTGACCATTCACCTGGTCAATTTAAGTTGACCGTTTGGAGCCAATTACTAGTCTAATTAAGATTCTTTCCAATTTAGATGACACTATACATGAGGTAATAAATGGGTGTTTTCCATATTATGAAAAATACATTTAGACAAATGTATATACTAACTTAAAAAGGTAAGTTACTTGTATATGAAAAATATATTAGCTAGCTATATAATATTTAGTAAGTTACTAAAAATGTTTTATGTACTTATGTTGTTATAAGACACATTTTTATATATTGTAAACTTACTAATATTATCTAGACACCTAATGTGGCACTTATTCTATTTAACACCTAAAGTGTACTTTGACACCTAAAATACTTAAAGACCCTAAAAGTATTTTAGTTATTCTAAATGGTTGGTCAAGGGGTTTGATCATAATGCCACATAACAAACATGTACGAACCTGTGTTGTAGCATACGATGACTCGAGACGTTGAGAGGTGTTGAATGTATGTTGAGACAAACTATGATTACAAGTAACTTGTACATTTTACTTTATGTATCAAGTTATACATTTGTCATCAATCAAAATGAATGAGACTGTATATATTAAATATCGTAATATTTGCACTAACACCGCATATACTTCTTGACTTTCAATGTCAAATAATCTAGTTCTAGCTTTGGAAACTGTTGCAATTTTTTAAAAGTCTACCCATTTTTAGCTAAAAGGAAATTGTATTGACTCGTTTGAGAACTAAAACCCAAATAGACCCATTTATCGTATATGGGTAGAAATTTCCACCTCTAATGGGATGTATCGAGATGCATTAGCTAAGTTACTATGAAACACTTACACACAGGAACTGAACAAGATTGATGCTTACGTGGAAATAAAGGGTGATCCTAAATACACTATTCAGATATACAAAAAACGTTTACTGGTAAGTAGCCTTCTACACACATGCATTGTCAATCATTCCACTAAATTCTTACCCTTTTATACATCAAGCACTAAAAGTTTAAAAAAATGTACTCCCTCCGTCTCAATATAATTGTCCATATTTCTATTTTTGGATGTCTCAAAAAGATTGTCCACTTTTTATATTTAGTAAAAACTAGAGAATATATTAGAAGAATATTCTCTTTGAGTGGTTGAGATTTATAAGGGTCCCATTTTTATTAAAATTAGTGTTTTCTCACTCATGACAATAATTTTGAGACGGGGAGTATACTATTGTCTCATTTCTCTCATATCATTCTTGCAGGGTCAGTAAGTATGATGGTACACTTGATGAAGTCCCAATAATCATCGAAGACAATGGTCTTTTATGCGAAATATGTATAAAGTTGTTTGTAAACGACTCTCGGATCTCATAACTGTCTCACTTTGTAGTATGGATGATAAATAATACATATGGTCTTATGTTATCTATTCCAGTTAAAGTGTTGTTGTCTTCATGTTCTGTAATCATAGAGTTTGTTCTTTGTTATGACTATATGTCGGTTGTTTAGACGAGTTCCATATCCAAATGATATCTAAAATCAATAAAAACATAGAATGGAGGGATTTCAGATAGGCCGGATGACGTTGTTGATAATACTCATACGTATTTTCGAATTGCTGGTCTTTCGCTTCTTGAGTAGCCAGGATTGAAAGCCATTTATCCAGCTTATGCAATAGAACTTCTTGAGCGGGCTCATATGCAAAATTAATCCTTGTCGGACTTGACTTTTAAAACATCCCCGGTTCCGGTTTTTGATTAATTCCACATCTCGTGCTCGTTTTTGGTATTTTTTACTTGGTTTTTGTCTTTTTTCTCATATTTTCTTACATGCATTTACAAAAAGACAAAAACACATATATTTGGCAATTATTTGTTAGTTTTTGGTCTTTTTGGTCAAATAAAGGTATGTGTTTTTACACATGTTGATACTGATTCTAAGCTTGGTCCCGATGGTGACCCTGTTTCGGATCCTACTTTGTATCGCAACTTAGCCGGTGCTCTTTAGTATCTTACATTTACTCGCCCGATTTGTCCTATGTTGTTGTGTCTTTATATGCATGATCCCCAGGAGCCGCATTTCTCTACTCTCAAGCGTATTCTTTGGTATGTTCGAGGCACTATTGATTATGGTTTATAGTGATACTGACTCGGCCAGCCTATCACTCGTCGTTCCACTTGTGGCTATTGTTGTTTTCCTTGGGGATAACTTGCTTTCTTGGTCTTCTAAGCATCAGAGTGCTGAAGCCGAATATCGAGGAGTAGCCAAAGTTGTTGTTGAAACATCTTCGGTATGCAATCTTTTGTGTGAACTGCATGCACCTGTTTTATAGCTACTTTGGTGTATTATGATTAGGGGTGTTATCTGGTCGGGTTATCGGCTTATAGGGTTAATCGGGCAGGGTTGAATCGGGTTTTGATATTTGAGAATATGACCCGCACCTCGACCCTACAAGAGAGTGAGTTATCGGGTTCGGGTCGGGTAAAATCACATCGGGTCAGATCTAATCAGGTTTGGCAAAATACGCGATTTCTTACAATAAAAGGGTATTTCATCATACACATATATTAAAAACTCCAGCTTCAGCAAGATTAAGTAAAATTAGATTTTCTTCCAACCTAATCTTCATTTATTAGCTTGGTCTCATGCCTAATGGCGAATCTGCGTCGTCCTAGGTTCTCACATACGAACTTATATCCTAGCCCGCGCACGTACTTGTTTTTAAGAAATTTTTTTTGATCTTTTTATGAAGAAGCCCAATGAAGAATATTTGCATATTTTAAAAAAATACAAGTTTTTAATACATAATGTACAAAACTGTTTAAGCATTTTATTTGTAAATATAAATATATACTAAAGTTTTAACGGGGCAAAAGTGCGATGTGTAGCATAATAGAGGGGTACAAAATGAACAAATGTTTTTAGAAACAAACAAACACAAACAGTGACTGTGTGTTCGGTAAAAATGGAGTGTGCCGGAAAAGGAAGCCGCCGCTGTTGCTCCGGCGAACCTACCCGCCCATGCCACGGTTGCGGCGCCGTATTTTATTGCTCCGTTTCTCATCAGGTTTATTCAAACCCTCTCTAACTAATTAAGTGTTTCACTAGCATGGTTCTAAAAGGCTCGCAAAGGCCCCGCAAAGTCGTGAGGCTTGGTCATGCCGTCACGCCACGCCTTATGTCGCCTTATGCCACGTCTTTTTGTAAACTCGATATATATAAAATATGATATAAATATAAATATTTTCATATTTTGTGTCGCCTTATGCTACGTCTTATAAACGCAAAAGTTTCGCCTTGGCCGCTAAGGCGTGAGGCTTGATCATACCACCACGCCACGCCTCGCGCTATTTATAACCTTGTTCACTTGTATGTGCATTTAAAATTTTGTTCAGTATACGTGTATGACTAATTCAGTATGTGGTGATGTTTATAACTGATTGTGTGCTTATTAATTTTGTTTAAGATATCACATTGGAATGCTCATAAACAAGAATGTGGAAGGCTAAAACGACAAATGTCTTCTATGGACCTGCTTAATGACTTCCCTTTTAGTTTTTCGCGGGAGTCTACTTATCAGGTAAACGCGCCAGCTTTCGACTCAGATTGATATTCAAAGTATTTATTTGTTAGAATTCGTAACAAAAGTGCAATATTTAGTCATACAAAATGTTCTCATAATTGGTAAAATGATTGATATGTTGTAGGTGTCCGGAAAGGTGGAGACCAGGTGTTTGTTTTTGGATAAGTTAGGGATCCACCGTGTAGGAATATGGATATGTGAATGTAGTTGTGGGGATTCAAGTACTTCGTTGGATCATTCAAGGTTCTTATTTACTCATTTCCGTCCCAACAAAGATGCAATGCTTAGCTTCATACATTATATATTTGATTTTGATTAGTATTACTATTATTCACATGTCTGGAAAATGCTTTAATAGTGGCAACGTAAATACTTTGGGTCGGAACTTTGTCAAAAAAGAAAAGAAAAGGAAACACTACATTTATCTTGTGATATCCATACCCAGACCCGAAGCAGTTAAATTAATTTCGGGTAAAAAAGTAGAACATTTTGAAATTTGAACTCAGGGTACTATATAGTTCAACAATATGATATATGTGATATTGTTGATGATATATCAGTGGTATGGCTGTCCTTAGGTTTTATAGCTAGTTTATTATGAAGTTACAATTTAAATTATACTACAGATGACATCTCATCGTCTTATTCATTTGATTGGAAGGTCTGATAAGGGTTGGAGTCTCCCAAGTAGATTATCTCCTTGTAGAGGTATAACTATAAATTTTCCAAATACGTAGCTTAACTGAATTACAATTGCGTCTTAAATATCATATTCACAAACTCACTATGCAGGGCCTGTGTCAACATTAAACAAGCAATTAAGTAGTTGGAATGACTATTATGAATGGAGAGGCATCCCATTAGATTCTCCCGTTGCTCTGCTTCTTCATTGGGTAAAGTACACTCATCTCATAATTGTTTATGAAACCAATGGACATTACTTCACATGAGCGATAGCTGTAACTACTTCTACTTATATTGCAGCCATTGACCATATATCAGGCCATTCAACTTGCTTCTGCTAAACAGTTGATCCCTGAAACTATGGATGACATGTGCATACACTACCTAGGTATTTTAATTGCTTTTTTACCTTTTGTTTTCCAACTTAACATATGGCGTTTTTGTTCTCCATGTTTATTAGTTACTGGCCCTAGTTCTACCGTCAAGTGGTTGGCTTCTTACTTTTAGGGGGTCTTTGGATGTGCGTTTTGGAACCTATTAAAAATTATTGTCAACTGTAGTCAATTTTTTTTTTTTTTTTTTTTTTTTTTTTTTTTTTGGATGTTATGATATAGAGAGTATGCTTATGATTATTTGTGGGTAAAAAACTGAGTTTAATACAAGTTACAACAAAATTGATTATAGAAGGGAAATAAAATTTGACAAACAAGCAGATAAATGGTTATCTGATTACTTACATTTTCAAACTGCAGTTTCACATAATCACTGAAAAATGCACATCCAAACAACCCTTCTGTGTTTTTGATTCTTCATTTCACTTGGTATATTGCATTCTTAAGGGCCTGAAAGGGAGCTTTACCAACTTGCTGTGTTTGGGGAGTTACATGCTCTTCTTCCTGGAGTCCAACTGCATATAGATTTTGTCGGGCCTTCAGTTCCATATGACAGGTCAGTGTCATTTTTTGCAAAAAGATTATATTTCTTGATAATTATAAAAGAAACTTCGAAAAGATAAGAAAAAATTCTGGCAAATAGGGATCGCGAGACAGTTGTTCTTTGTAACTATGCACATTGTATGGAAGTAAATTGCAGTTGCAAATCTGGCAAAGGTGAATTTTGTTCAGACATAACTGCTGATAAACCTTCAGCAATTACAATAAGGCTTCATTCAGGTTATTATCATGACCGCTACACCGAACTTACCAAGGTTATATATTCTTAGTCTCACTAGTATTTTACTTGATGCATTCTTTTTAGCAATTCTTAGGTAGACCTGCTTCTTAATGGACAGGAATTTGTTCCTGACTTAATCATTGCCCCAAATGCTGGTATCGCTGCTTACAGAAGCTGGTCACCGACTATTGTATGTCTTTGATCTATGTGTGATATATCTTTGTGCATATAGTATAGGTGGCAATTCCTCTTACATACTTATGAACATCTTTGGGTCAACTAGACCTGTACAAAAGTGCCAGTTTTGACCCATTATCCTGCCTGTCTTACCGCCCGTTTTGTCACCTATATATGTTAGTTTTCTGCTTATAGTTCATAACTTCATATGGCACTTTTAGGAGCTGATAAACGAAATAGAGATCCCAGCCACTTTCTCCGATTACTGTGAAGAAGCTTGTCATCTTGCAGCTAACTGTATAACCTCAGTGACTGGTTGTCCACCATCAATTCCTGTAAGTTCTTTATGGCTAAGCTTATATACTAACACTACATGTAGTGGTGACGGGTTATGTGATGGGTCATATAGGGATTGAATTGAAAGGGGCTGGGTCAACGTGTAAACGTTATTTTTGTCCATTTTCAGATTATCTTGTATAAATTCTAAATGCGTCAATTTTGATTTACAAAAGAACATTATTACACAAATTATATTAAAAAAACCAACACTACTGTCAAATCAAGATACCAATATTTCATTCCTGGGACATTGCATAATCTAAACTTACTTTCTTTCTTTTCCTCTCATGATCATCAAGTGTTAATCATATATGTTTTTATCTATAAATTTTCGCATTAAATTATTATTCAAGGTATGTTTTATATTAAAATATATGATAGTCAAAATATCTTCTAAGAAATCTAACTTAAGAGACTTGCATTATACACTTATCATGGGGATAGATGGGTATTTTTATTGCAATGAACTTGCAACAAATCTCTGTTTCGACTTGTTTTAAGAATAGCACACTGTGTTCATTCTCAGAATGCTTGTCGTAATTACTAATTTGCCCATTTCACGTGGTTATTTGTACTAAAAGATGGTTTGCCTTTGCACAGGTTCAGCTGAACCCGTTTAGGCAGCCTCTGGCGGTCGAAGACAGTGCTTTGGTTCTTCCTTGCTATTCAAATTGCTTTCTGTTTGGGATATAATTAGAGAACCTATCTCAAGGTCATCAATCTCTTCCTCTTAGCGATGAAATTTCAAACGAAGAATTTGTTCCCTCGTTGTGCTGAGTTACACATCACTCCTTAGACTGCAGACTATATCAGCCATGTTGTGTAGATTCGAGGAGATCAAAGTTGTGCGACATTTTTGTAATGTATCTCTGGTAATGTATAGGTAATAGCCTAATAGGTTCTTACATGACCAGTCGCCAGATAGCAATATTCACTAGTGAATATATACATGTTCATGTGTGAACATAATTATACTAATGAATGTATAACCAATAGCCCTACCTAACCTTACAGAGACCGGTACTTCCGTCCTAACCTGGTCCGTAACTTGACTGATCCGATACTGACCAGGTGGACATAGTGGCGGCTATTAAAAAGTGCTATATATGGTATTCCAAATCCAACGGATTTTGGGTAATGCCGTCATGCTTATGTTTTTTTTTTTTTTTTTTTTTTTTTTTTTTGAAAAAAAAAATTGAAGTTACATTTCTTTTTTGTTTTCATCAGTATTTGATCTCCTTAATTTAACAAGTGTTTTCATCAGTTTCCCCGCTTCTATGCTTTCTCTCGAGTGATGGGTTTCAACTTGATTTTTTGATTCCATTCCCAATAACCAATCTATAACATTAAATATCATATCATTCCTTGATTCCAAAAGTAACAAACCAAACACACCCTTAGATTCGTAATATAACTAACCCTTTGGATTTTGCGTAACACAATATTTTTTACATCTCATAAGAGAACAAAGGACCTACATTCTTGATGATTCATTGTGTTTTATATCTGGAAATAATCGAACTTGGAGATGAGAATACTCCTCGAGGGCCTCATATGTTGGACATTGAAATGATTGTCATTTGTTCACATATGAATATCATATTGGAATATTTAGTCACATGGGACTGAATCAACTTCCCACCTAAGTTGAAAATCTAGATTTGTAAAATGATTTTGTATTCATATATTTGTACAAATCAAAATTCGAGATACCAAATGCTTTATCAACGAATTTATACTTACCAACGTTAGATGTTTCATATTTGTTTATAACTTTTTATAATGTATATTAGGTTATGTCTAAAAATTAAAAACATGCAATAAAGCGTGATACATTTAATTGGTTGTGGGTAGTTAAATTCAAGAGTTGAGTGATTATTCTGAAACTACAAACAATATTTTGATATTAGAATATCGTGAAACATAATTTTAAGAGCTATATTTAACACTTTTCATAAATTATAATAACTTTTTATTTATGAATATGTGAATAAATGTATTGTGTTAATACCTACTTTTGTTGTTTCATTGAAACAACATAATACATTACATATCTTGCTAACTTCAATACAACACAATATATCTAAAGTTACTTCATTTATAGTTATTTGGCTATTTTCTGGATTATCAATGTGTTTCGGTTATGTATACTCATTAGTTTCACTTTTATTTATTTATTTATTTAGCGGCAATTGTTTATAACATACACCACCTATTTCACAAATTCAATCTCACATATCTAAACTACTTATAAAGCATTTAGCACCTTCCCTTCTATTAATTTTTAAGACTTCTTAAAATAGATTTTTAAGCAAATACAAGTAAAGAAGCATCGTTTGCAAGTATTTGAAGCACAAATAAAACTTAAAAAATACTATTCAACCCATACAATTAATACACATTTAATTCATCTCTTCACCAAATATACAACTATTTAACCACAATGTATATATAATCTAATTAAGCTTTCAAAATATAAATCTCAAATAGCCCAAAACAAAATAACATTTGTTCGTTAGAAAATTTAGTCACGGGATATCCACCGTCGCATCGTGCGGTTACACATGTTAGTGTCTTTAACTAGACGTGAGCGCACAACCTCTAGGTTATTAGGGCAAACACATACTGCTGAGCTACTCGTGGTGGCTTTTAACTAGCTAATAATAGAACTCACAAATAAGACTAGAAGGCAAGGAGGTGAAACCTTCACCTTTCCCCACCATCTCACGCGCTATACTCCTTGCCATCAAGCCATGTTCACGCGGGACCCACGTTTTCCAAGAGAGGTTATGGTGGTATGATCACCAAGCAAAAAAGAAAAGAATTTCGGGCCCTATTTATTATTTTTTATTTTATGTGTGAGTGTGTGTGGTATATTTAGTGGGGTGTATTTGTATAGTGAGGTGATTTGCACACTCTAAAAAATGATTGGCACACTCAAAATGTGAGTGTGTTGACATTTATACCCTTACAGGATAAGAATAAGTCCAAACAATGTGAGGGTATAAATGTCAACACACTCAAAATTTGAGTGTGCCAATCATTTTTGGAAGTGTGTAAATCACTCTCCATTTGTATAAAGTGGGTATTTTAATGAAATGTGAAGTTAAAGGTGAACTTGCCCACTAAAAGGTGAAATGGGGTGAAGAGAACTGAGAAGAGAGAAAACTGAGGTGGCGCTGAGTTGTCCAGCGAAAAAAACATGCCAGCCTAAAGCTATGTATGGGGACATGATTCTATTCCAAATAAACTTTGTGTTATGTCGTTGTCATTGAAAGCGTCAGTAATGACGCAAACATACAAAAACACCTAAAAATATTTACAATTTTACCCACACAACACTCCCTTTATAAAAACATATTCTCCTTCTCATAAACCAAACACCATATTCACCTTCATTTGTCACAACATATCATAATGCCTGCTTCGTAAGAACTCTAATCTAATTTAACTGTTTTTGTTAACAACAGCTCTAAGGGTCGTCTATAAAAAAAATTAGTTTGTATCATTAATAGCTATACATAAAGTCGGTTGAGAGAAGTTAAATGCCGTCTAGCCGGTCATTATTTATGATACAACTAGTTTATGTATAAAAATCACATCATTTTCCTTAGTTGAATTATATATTTTTAGAGTTTTAGAATTTATAGAATTTGTAACTTTTTGTGTGTGCATGGGATTTACTTTACAGATATGTGAAAGAGATTCGTCCACCAGTGTTGGATTCCACTTCTGAACAACCTCCTTTGTTTGATGGGACCACTAGGTACATATTTTATTTATAAGATTAAATAATTAATACAAGTTGTGATTATGATCTTTAATAAATGGTGTGATTATGGTTTAAATATGAAGGTTATATACGTACTATGAGTGTCCTTTTGCACAGCGTGTTTGGATCACAAGGAATTATAAGGTAAGATCATGTTCATCTATGTTTGTGTTTCATGATTATATTACTTTGTTGAATTATTTATGATTTAGTTATGATTTTAGTAACAAAATAGTGGTTAAAGTTCTAGTAAAATACTCTTTTTTTTGTTAGTACTTAGTAGGTGATTAAACTTATAAAAAAACAATTAATAAAGACTTGAAGAAAACTGGCTACTTAATAGTAAAATTATTTTTAGTGGCTGAGGTGTGAGGTCACTGAAGTTAAGGTTTAAGATTATGTTTTTAAGTAGATAGGTATAAGATCAACCTCATCACTTGGTGATCGGATATTGAAGATCCCGGTTATCAAGTGACCCAAACAG
Source organism: Artemisia argyi (assembly GCA_030686995.1). Taxonomy (NCBI): domain Eukaryota; kingdom Viridiplantae; phylum Streptophyta; class Magnoliopsida; order Asterales; family Asteraceae; genus Artemisia; species Artemisia argyi. The sequence goes on from CM060694.1 coordinate 42,937,292, forward strand.
GCGGTTTTATTAGTTCAGTAGTGTGAATGAGCAAAAAAGGTTAATAAGTGCATAAGTGGCTTTGAACCAAAAAATAAGTTATGTTGTGACTCGTTTATTTTGGTTCAAAAAGATGAATAAAAATCAGAGATATCGAACTAATTATTCATTTAGACACCTTATAAGCTTAAAACATATGTCACAATTTAGACTTGAGCAAGTTAATTTGTATAGCATAAAGATTCTTGATTGATTCAAAGCTAGCAATCAGAGAGAAAACTGTTATATGGGGAGATGAATGAATAACAATTAGCCGTTTTTAAGTCATAACAAAGATGTTATTTTGATGGCTTGATCACTTCATGATTATGTTGGCATAAGATCTTAGTTTCTCTTTCACCTGGGTCGCTGATAGAGATAACCAGTTAATGTTTCAACCGAGTTTACTTCATGATTTGGAACTGATGCGCCTTTGTAGAAGGCCAACCAAACGCACCAGTACTGCAATGCCAATGACAACACAAAAGGCGTATCAGATGTAGGTACTTAGGTAGTCTTACTAAACATGTTTAAAACTAGACTAAGCTCAATAAGTAGGGTCGTAATATGGTTAAAGAGAAAATTATAGTTTTTCTTGTGAATTGGTGATCGTTAAAACTTGCAGGTAAGTTCAACAAACAATCTTTCGAGCTGAAATAGTGAAATCGTATTGGAAAAGTTAGAATTGTGTTCTGAACTATCTGGATCTTGATATGTAGGGATTACAAGACAAAATCAAGCTTGTTCCTATAGACCTCCCTAATAGACCCGCATGGTATAAGGAGAAAGTTTACCCGGAAAATAAGGTAACATATATAATATGCTGCACACCATTGTATTTCGATTTGGTATGTAACAGAAGTTATTTTACTGTCTTCTTTTAGTCTTGGTTAAATAAATTTGTAAGCATTTTCTTCTAGGTGCCAGCCCTTGAACATGACAACAAAATCATTGGCGAGAGCCTAGATTTGCTGAAATATGTTGATGCTCACTTTGAAGGACCTGCATTACTACCAAATGTAAGATTTGATATCTATTATACGTCATACAGACTTATAGAGCATTTTCAATAGCCTATTTCAAGTTTGTAACAAATTGTCATATGAAAAATTATAGGATCCCGCCAAAAGGGAGTTTGCTGAGGAGCTATTTACATACACCGACACATTTAATAAAACAGTGTTCTCTTCGTTTAAAGGAGATACTGTGAAAGAAGTTGGTATGACTCAAATCTTTATCTGTAGATTATGCTGCTTCAAATAGAATGCGTGAATTTGTTTGTATCTAGAGCTGATTAAAAATGTGTATTTTTATCAGGTGTAGCTTTTGATTACTTGGAATCAGCTCTTCAGAAGTTTGAAGGTCCTTTTTTCCTTGGAGAAATCAGTTTAGTAAGTTTTTTTTTTTCTTTCTATGAAGGTGTCAATTTCAGTTTATTTACTAAGAAGGATTGATTTGGGTCATATTTTTATCTCTAATGGATCAAATGGATAAAAAAAATTGGCTAAAGAGGTAACGGGTAATAAGGCGTATAGTGTCTTTTAATGTATACAACCTCCTAAACCAGCTTTATCAAACAATTAGGGTATTGTTTCAATAGTGTAGTTTTTTAATCACAAGTAAGGCTGTAAATTATCAATAAAAATTTCTTTTAAAATAGATAAAAAGTGTTTTGCGGGTCAACCCGTGACCTGTTTCGGCATATACTGTAAATCACCCTTATGAGCCCACCCATTTCACCACCTGTATGTATAGGACTTGAAGTATAACTCACTTCTGTTTAGATGCGTGTGTAAAGTGAAAACTGACTTCTAATTGCTACAAACCTGTGGATTGCAGGTGGACTTTGCTTATATTCCTTTCGTAGAAAGGTTTCAGATTTTCTTGCAAGAAGTATTCAAATACGATATTACTTCAGGCAGGCCTAAACTCGCAGCATGGATAGAGGTATAGTTTTAACATATTCTTACCTCTATTTTGTTTGTTTTTGATGTTACATAATTTATTAACAGTCAAACCAGATACACTTGAGGTCAAATGATCTAGTTTCATCTTCAGAGACTATTATTCTATTAAGTGCAATCAAAAGAAGAAAGGGTTATAAAGTTAACTTTGATAACAAAGACAAAATCCATGCCCAAGTTGAATTTGGGAAGTATATTGAAGATCACTATACTATTACTTTTATAATACAATTTATGCTTTTTCTAAGCACATTGGGCGACTTACAATCCGGGAGACCCATTTCTGCTTAACTATTTTTTGACACATTAAAGAAAATCCCAAATCGACCCATTTATCCATAATTAAGTTGAAATTGCCGCGTCTACTTGGATGTAAGGATATGCATGGTATTGCCATATGTGTTCTTGTACTTATCATTAAATACTTGCACGCAGGAACTGAATAAGATTGATGCCTACGTAGAAACAAAAGGTGATCCTGAACACGTTATTAAGCTGTACAAGAAACGCTTTATGGTAAGTAGCTTTCTGCATGATTATATGAACTTCTTATACTTCAAGCCTAAAAAGTTTTAGCTAAAAATATATATTATATTCTCTCATTATTTCCATATCGTCGTTGCAGGGTCAGTAACTCGCTAAGTACGATGGTTGCTTGATGAAGTCCCGTAATGGTCTTTTTATATGGAAAAGTGAATAAAGTTGTTTGTATCAAGAACGGCTCTCGTGGGTCATAAGTGTTTCAGTTTGTAGTATGTATGATGGATGAAACAGATGGTCTTATGTTATATATCAGTTGGAGTGTTGCTTGGAGTGTTGATGTCTTCCTTATTATCTGTGTAAAACACAATGTTCGGTCTTTGTTTTTAGGGCTAATGGCCTTTAAATGTATTATAGTTGTCACTTATTCCTTTTATATGTATCGGACAATTTTTTTTGCTATTATGTGTATTAAACTTGATTTTTTGGGCATTTTGTGTACTTTATGACTATTTTGCCCCTTCTATTTTAATAAAATAAGGGGCAAAATAGCTATAAAGTACACAAAATGCCCAAAAAATCAAGTTTAGTACACATAATAGAAAAAAAATTGTTCGATACATATAAAAGAAATAAGTGACAACTATGATACATTTTGGTGCCATTAGCCCTTGTTTTTACTAGTATGTCATATGTTTAAGCAAAAAGTAAGTATAGTCATTTGATATGCTTAAATATGGTCTAAAGCCAATTAAAACATGGATTCAAAGTACACACATATACGGTTACAATACAAGAGTACTAATAGTCATTCGATATGCATAAATTTGCGCGACCACCAGTAAACAGGTTGTTCTTTAAGTTTTCTTTTTCAAGTTCTCTACTAAAATACTGAGTACTACCGTAACAGTATATTGTTTTTATGTACAATTTTCTTGTTGGGCAACCGTGATTTTTGACATTTGACCGACTGAAATCACTCTCCACAAATACTCAAACCGACTCACTTGACCGGTATGATTGCACCCAGATATATATTGCAAATATGAAAGGGTCCAAATCTTGAAATTTAGCATTAGTCTAGGGTTTTTATAAGTTATAAGCATTGCCATTATACAATGTACTATTTGAAGAAGAAAGTATAAGCACACAACCAATTATTTTATGTTAAAATTATCTTTTAAACGAAGAAGCCGTTCTAGCTCAACCTCTAGGTTATTGAACGACTCACATACCTACTCGTGAATTTTATGAGTCTTTTAACCGGCTAATAATATTATAATATAACTCACACACAAAGCATGGATGGGGACACGATTCTAATCCAAATAACCTTTGTGTATGTCGTTGTCACTGAAAGCGTCAGTAATGACGCAAAACATATTACAAAAACACCTAAAAATATTTACAATTTTACCACTTATAAATTAAAAGCAAACAAAACACTCCCTTTATAAGTACCATATTCACCTTCATTTTGTCAAAACATATCATAATGCCTGCTTTGTAAGAACTCTACGTAAAGTCGGTCGACAGAAGTTAAATGCCGTCTAGCCGGTTATTATTTTTGATACAACTAGTTTATGCATAAAAATCATATCATTTTCCTTTTATAGAATTTGTAAGTTTTTGTGTGTGCATGGAATAATTTACAGATATGTGAAAGAGATTCGACCACCAGTGTTGGATTCCACTTCTGAACAACCTCCTTTGTTTGATGGGACCACTAGGTACATATTTTATTTATAAATTGTGATTATGATCCTGAAATTAATTTAATAGTATGATTATGGTTTATGTATGAAGGTTATATACGAACTTTCAGTGTCCTTATGCACAGCGTGTTTGGATCACAAGAAATTATAAGGTAAGATGTTCGTCTATGACTCTATGTTTGTGTTTGATAATTAGATTACTTTGTTGAATTATTTATGGTTTAGTTATGATTTTAGTAACAAAATTGTGGTTAAAGTTAACTGTGATTAATTAATTGAGTTTAGTTGATTAAAAGAATACTTTCTATTTCTGGCAAGTTCTAGTAAAATACTGTGTTTTTTTTGGTTAGTACTTACTAGGTGATTAAACTTATAAAAAACAATTAATAAAGACTTTAAGAAAACTGGTTACTTAATAGTAAAACTTCTTTAGTTTAGTAGCTGAGGTGTGAGGTCACTGCAGTTACGGTTTAAGATTTTGTTTTTTAAGTAGGTAGGTAAGATCAACCTCATCACTTGGTGATCAGATATTGAAGATCCCGGTTATCAAGTGACCAAACAGGCGGTTTTATTAGTTCAGTAGCGTGAATGACCAAAAAAGGTTAAGAATTGCATAGGTGGCTTTGAACCAAAGACTTGTTTATTTTGGTTCAATAAGATGAATAAAAATCAGAGATATTGAACTAATTATTCATCCAGACACCTTATAAGCTTAAAACATATGTCACAATTTAGACTTGAGCAAGTTAATTTGTATAGCATAAAGATTCTTGATTGATTCAAAGCTAGCAATCAGAAAGAAAACTGTTATATGGGGAGATGAATGAATAACAATTAGCCGTTTTTAAGTCATAACAAAGATGTTATTTTGATGGCTTTGATCACTTCATGATTATTTCTCTTTCACTTGGGTCGCTGATAGAGATAACCAGTTAATGTTTCAACCGAGTATACTTTATGATTTGGAACTGATGCGCCTTTATGGAACATTACTGCAATGCCAATGACAGCACAAAAGGCGTATCAGATGTAATTACTTAAGTAACCTTTACTAAACGTGTTTAAAACTAGACTAAGCTCAATAAGTAGGGTTGTAGGGAGGTACTAAGATATGGTTAAAGAGAAAATTATAGTTTTTCTTGTGAATTGGTGATCATTACAACTTGCAGGTAAGTTCAAGAAACAATCTTTCGAGCTGAAATCGTATTGGAAAAGTTAGAATTGTGTTCTGAACTATCTGGATCTTGATATGCAGGGATTACAAGACAAAATCAAGCTTGTTCCTATAGACCTTGCTAACAGACCCGCATGGTATAAGGAGAAAGTTTACCCGGCAAATAAGGTAACATATATAATATGCTGCACACCATTGTATTTCGATTTGGTATGTAACGAAAGTTATTTTACTGTCCTCTTTTAGTCTTGGTTAAATAACTTTTTAAGCACTTTTTTCTAGGTGCCAGCTCTTGAACATGACAACAAAATCATTGGCGAGAGCCTAGATTTGCTGAAATATGTTGATGCTCACTTTGAAGGACCTGCATTATTACCAAATGTAAGATTTGATATCTTTTAGACGTCTTGCAGACTTATAGAGCATTTTCAATAGCCTCTTCCAAAATTGTTACAAATTGTCATATGATAAATTGTAGGATCCCGCCAAAAGAGAGTTTGCTGAGGAGCTATTGACATACACTAACACGTTCAAAAAAACAGTGCAGTCTTCAGTTAGAGGAGATACTGTGAAAGAAGTTGGTATGACTCGAATCTTTATCTGTAGATTATGCTGCTTCAAATAGAATGCGTGAAATTTGTTTGTATCTAGAGCTGATTAAAAATGTGTATTTTTATCAGGTGTAGCTTTTGATTACTTGGAATCAGCTCTTCAGAAGTTTGAAGGTCCTTTTTTCCTTGGAGAAATCAGTTTAGTAAGTTTATTTATTTATTTATTTATTTATTTATTTATTTATTTATTTATTTATATATATATTAAGGTGTCAAGTTCAGTTTATTTACTAAAATGGATTGATTTGGGTCATATTTTTATCTCTAATGGATAAAAAAATAAAAATAAAATAAAAATAAAAAATAAAAAATATTTGGCTAAAGAGGTAACCGGTAATAAGGGTATTTTAATGTGTACAATCTCCTAAACCAGCTTTATCGAACAATTAGGGTACTGTTTCAATAGTGTAGTTTTTTAATCACAAGTAAGGCTGTAAATTATCAATAAAAATCCTTTTAAAATAGATATAAAGTGTTTGCGGGTCAACCTGTGACTTGTTTCGACATATACTGTAAATCGCCCTTATGAGCCCACCCATTTCACCACCTGTATGTATAGGGCTTGAAGTATAACTCACTTCTGTTTAGTTGCGTGTGTAAAGTGAAAACTGTCTTCTTATTGCTAAAAACCTGTGGATTGCAGGTGGACTTTGCTTATATTCCTTTCGTAGAAAGGTTTCAGATTTTCTTGCAAGAAGTATTCAAATATGATATTACTTCAGGCAGGCCTAAACTCGCAGCATGGATAGAGGTATAGTTTTAACATATTCTTACCTCTATTTTGGTTGTTTTTTGAGGTTACATAATTTATTAACAGCCAAACCAGATACACTTGAGGTCAAATGACCTAGTTTCATCTTCAGAGACTATTATTCTTTTAAGTGCAATCAAAAGAAGAAAGGGTTATAAAGTTAACTTTGATAACAAAGACAAAATCCATGCCCAAGTTGAATTTTGGGAAGTATATTGAAGATCTCTATACTATTATTTTTATAATACAATCTTTTGAAGACATTTATGCTTTTTCTAAGCTCATTGGGAGACTTACAATCCGGGAGACCCATTTCTGCTTAACTATTTTTTGACACGTTAAAGAAAATCCCAAATCGACCCATTTATCCATAATTAAGTTGAAATTGCCGCGTCTGTTTGGATGTAAGGATGCATTGTGTTGATAATTCAAACGACGAAACAAACAAACAAATTCAAACAAACGAAGCGGAAGCTTTATTCAAATAACCAAACCAAATACAAAGACAAATTCAAAGGTACCAAACCCAAAAAACTAATTCAAAAGGTACAAATAATTCTAATGCCAATGATCCCTATTTATAGGGCAAAACTAACCGTCATAGATTAGTTGCCAAATTCTAATCAAACTTGTAGGACAAGTCACCCAATTTACCAAAGTTACCAAGCAACCCTTAGAGTTTAAGTCACTTTCTAACAATCTCCACCGTGACTTCAACTCCACTCGAAACTTCAAACCAAACGAATCTTTCCTCTTCAAATTCAAATTTCCAAATTCCAAACGCTAGAGATGCTAGCCAAATTCAAAACAAACGATCCAAAACAAATACAAACGTCGATAATCTTCAAAACGAACAATCAAACGTTAACCTACAAATTCAAACTCGATCAACCAAACAAACAAATCGGCTCATACGATCTTCAACAAAGACAATCAAATTCGGACAACCAGTCATCAAAAGCCCGACAAACGAAGATCCAAAATTTTCAAACTAACAAATTCCCAACGATCGAACAAATTTCAAATGACTCGATTATAACCAAGTCTTCAAACACCAAATCGATCTTCAAATTTCAAATACCAATGGTCCACTTATATAATAAGAATTACGACCCAAATATCAAATTCAAATTCTAATGACCCACTTATCAATAAGTATTACGGTCCAACTTCAAACTTATTATCGACGTATCAACCAAATTCAAGTTAATTAATAACTTTACGAACGGGCTCTAATAATTCAAACACCCCAAATATAATACGGATTATAATTCTAATGACCCACTTATATAATAAGGATTACGGTCCAAATTCCAATACAATCTACTAATTCAAATACAAATACCGACCAAATAACCTAATTCTTCAATCAAACGGTTAAACCAAAACTAACTTGATCATAGTTCGACCAAAAATCAAACGAACCAATACCCTCAAAACCGATAAACAAACAGATAGTCAATCGCACAAGCTGAATCAAAAACAATTATTAATGGCCTAGAAATTCCAAATTAATGGCCCAAAATAAGGATACCATTTATACTAAACTAGGCCCAATGGCAAATAATCCAGTACGATTGAACAACGATCCATCAAAATTCCAAACTCAAATAACCAATATTCCAAGACAATCTGCTATAACCAGGAGCGACAAAACAAAGAATACTACCAAATCAAACGATTCTTCAAACTAGTACCCGAGTCGAACAAAACAAATTCAAAACCAAAGGTATCTTTCTTTTTTTTTCTTCTTCTTCATGGCTAATCAAATCAACCTAGCTCTGATACCACTTGTTGGGTAATTCAAAACCGAAACAAACAAACGAAGCGGAAGCTTTATTCAAATAACCAAACCAAATACAAAGACAAATTCAAAGGTACCAAACCCAAAAAACTAATTCAAAAGGTACAAATAATTCTAATGCCAATGATCCCTATTTATAGGGCAAAACTAACCGTCATAGATTAGTTGCCAAATTCTAATCAAACTTGTAGGACAAGTCACCCAATTTACCAAAGTTACCAAGCAACCCTTAGAGTTTAAGTCACTTTCTAACACATTGTATTGCCATATGTGTTCTTGTACTTATCATTAAACACTTGCACGCAGGAACTGAATAAGATTGATGCCTACGTAGAGACAAAAGGTGATCCTGAACAGGTTATTCTGCTGTACAAGAAACGCTTTTCTGCATGATTATATGAACTTCTTTTTCTTCAAGCCTAAAAAGTTTTAGCTAAAAATATATATTATTATCTCATTATTTCCATATCGTTGTTGCAGGGTCAGTAAATCGCTAAGTATGATAGTTACTTGATGAAGTCGATCCCCATAATGGTCTTTTATATAGAAAAGTGATTAAAGTTACGGCTCTCGTGGGTCATAAGTGTTTCAGTTTGTAGTATGTATGATGGATGAAACAGATGGTCTTATGTTATATATTATTGTTTGAGTGCTGCTTGGAGTGTTGATGTCTTCCTTATTTTCTGTAAAACACAATGTTCGTTCTTTGTTTTTACTAGTATGTCGGTTGTGTAAGCAAAAAGTCAAGTATAGTCATTCCCTAAATATGGTCTAAAGCCAATTAAAACATGGACTCAAAGTACACGCACATATACGGTTACAATACATGGTTGTTGTTTATTTCGACCAAAGCGTTGCAAGATGGGTAGCCGGTAGCCCTATGCACACTGTCCAACAATGAATAAATCTGATAGCATGTTACTTGGTGTATTAGGCATTTATGCGCGACCACCAGTAAACAGTAAACAGGTTGTTCTTTAAGTTTTCGTTTTCATGTTCTCTAGTACTAAAACACCGAGTACTAATAGTGTTGTTTTCATGTACAATTTTCTTGTTGGGCAACCGTGATTTTTGACATTTGACCGACTGAAATCACTCTCCACAAATACTCAAACGGACTCACTTGACCGGTATGATTGCACCCAGATAAATTGTAAAGATGTAAGGGTCCAAATCTCGAAATTTAGCATGAGTCTAGAGTTTTTATAAGTTATAAGCATTGCCATTATACCATGTCCTATTTGAAGAAGAAAGTATAAACACACAACCACTAATTTTATGTTAAAATTATCTTTTAAAACAAGAAGCCGTTCTAGCTCAGTTGGTAGAGCGCGTGGCTTTTAACCACGTGGTCGTGGGTTCGAGTCCCACGGATGGCGCTAGTGTATCAGTTTTAGACACTGTTGTTTCACAGTCTTAAGAATGGTATACTTTTTTTTTTTTTGACAAATGATATTTTTTTAAAGACCCGAGCTGAATTGGGTGAATCTTCTAACATTCGGGATATGTAGAACAAATGATTTTTCTAAACACCATAAGTTTAGACCCGAGCTGAATTGGGTGAATCTTCTAACATTCACATCAAAGTGCACAATTTTATAGGGCATGTTAATTTGTATAGCAATGTGAATGACTACATAAAAGGCGTAACATGTTTAGAAATTTGACCAAGTTTAGTAAGTAGGAACACCATGTCATGATTGAAGAGAAGTAATAGCTTTTTCTAGAAATATTGGTGATCGTCACAACTTGCAAGTAAGTACAAGAAACCAAATTTCGAGCAGAAATCATATCGGAAAGTTAGCACTGTGTTCTAAACTATCTGGATTTTGATATGTTGGGACTAGGACTATAAGACAAGATCAAGCTTGTTCCAATAGACCTTGCTAATAGACAAGCATGGTATAAGGAGAAAGTTTACCCTGAAAATACGGTAATACTTGTAACATATAACAATAGTTGATACAAGGTTAGTATTTATTCATGGTTTTATACTTTCATTAAGGTACCAGCTGTTAAACATGACAACAAAATCACTGGCGAGAGCCTAGATTTGCTGAGATATGTCGATGCTCACTTTGAAGGGCCCCCATTACTACCAAATGTAACATTTGATATCCATTAGACGTGGTATAGACTTATAGAGCATTTTCAATCCCCTTTTTTTAAAACTGTAACAAATCATCATATGAAAACTGTAGGATTCGGCCAAAACTCGCAACATGGATAGAGGTATATATTATATTCCCTACCTCCATTTTGGTTGTTATTTAATGTTACACCATCCATTCACAGTCAAAATGATAGACTTTGACTTTCAAGGTCAAATGATCAACTTTCATCTTCAGACACTATTAAGTGCAATTAAAGGTTGGGAGTCAGAATATATTGAAGATCACTATACTATTACTTTTATAAAACCTATCTTTTGAAGTAATTATGCTTTTTCTAACCACATTGGCTGACTTCCAACCCCGGAGATCCATCTTTGTTTTACTATTTTTGGTACGTTAAAGAAAATCCCAAATCGACCCATTATCCATAATTGAGTTGAAACTGCCACTTCTTATTCAATGTAATGAAATGCATGATATTGTCCATATGTGTTCTTGTACTTACTATTAAACACTTGCCCGCAAGAACTGAATAAGATTGATGCCTACGTTGAGACAAAAGGTGACCCTGAACATGTTATTCAGCTGTACAAAAAACGCTTTAAGGTAAGTAGCTTTTTGCATTATAATATCAACTTCATATACATCATTCCTAAAAATATATATTATTTTCTCATTCTTTCCTCGTTGTTGCAGGGTCAGTAACTCGGTAAGTATGATGGTTACACTATGATGTCCACAATCGTCCAAGAAAAAGGTCTTTTATATAGAAAAGTGAATAAAGTTGTTTGTATTAAGAACAACTCACCCGGGTCGTAAGTGTTTCAATTTGTAGTTTGTAGAATGGATGAACTATATGGTCTTATGTTATATATTTCAGTTTGAGTGTTGATGTCTTCCTTATTTTCTGTAAAACACAATGTTCGTTCTTTGTTTTTACTAGTATGTCAGTTGTTTAAGCGAAAAGTCAAGTATGGTCATTCCATGTTCATGCCGATAGTACATGCAAATAATCATCAATCTTAAGTGAAAACGCCTAATCTATGCCACTGCAGTCCTCTGGACCTCATAGTCATCGAGGTTAAGGGCAATGTCTACTTTCTTATTAGAGTTTAGGAAGTTATAGGCATTTGGGAAGTATATTGATGATCAGTGTGTTCTTGTACTTGCCATTAAACACTTGCACGCAGGAACTGAATAAGATTGATGCCTACATTGAAACAAAAGGTGATCCGATCCACTGATCCTGAACACGATATTCAGTTGTACAAAAAAAAGGCTTTATGGTAAGTAGCTGTCTGCATAGTTGTAAATACATCATACCTAAAAGGTTTTAACCAAAAGCATATATTATTTCTCATTATTCCCACATGGCCATATTGCAGGGTCAATAAGTATGATGGCTCACTTGATGAAGCCCCCATAATCATCCTAGAACATGGTATTTTTGTAGAAAAGTAAATAAATGTGTGCGTGTTAAGAACGAATCTTGGAGTCTTGGGTCTCTTAAATGTCTCAGTTTGTAGTATATATGTGCAAGTCTTTGTTCTTTGTTTTTACTAGTATGTCAGTTGTTTGGACGAAAAGTCAAGTATAGCTATTCGATATCCATATGATATATATATATATTCTAAAACCAATCAAAATATCGACCCAAAGTACACATATATATAGGCATACGACCATAGTTTTGCAAGATGGTTAGCCAGTAGCTACCTATGCCCAAAAATGAAGAAGTTTGAAACGATGTTACTTGGTACATTAAGATGACCAAAAAATGTTGCTTTCAAAACTTTATAAAAAAATTGTTCCTTCAGTTTTTTTCTTTGTATTTCCATATAATACGGAGTACCAATAGAGGATCGGATGGTTTTTATATACAGTTTTTTGTTGGCATGATGCCCGACCTTGGACTGTTATGATCACAAGGACCGACACCAGTCCCTCCTGAAGCCATGGTTGCATTTTTCATTGCACACGGCTTTCCTTACGTGTATGTCTTAAACTCAGTTTCATTATCAAACAAGAAAAGATTGTGAAGAAGAGAAGGTCCTTCATCCTTGTATACCTTGTAACTTGACTGCTTAATGAAATTTATTATTAAGCCAAAAGAATACAACTTGCCGTTCTAGCTCAGTTGGTAGAGCGCGTGGCTTTTAACCACGTGGTCGTGGGTTCGAGTCCCACGGATGGCGTTTGGCTAACTTGAGGAAACTGTTATTCTAATTATAGTAGCTTCTTTTGGTTAGTCGAGATGTAATTTTTTTTTTTCTTATAAAATATGTTCTTTGTTATGTATAAAGAAATACCAAGGTTGAGATAGTCTCCAGTAATGGATCGTCTCGATCTCCTTGTAGCTTAAAAGGTACTCCATTGGTTCCATAAGACTTCTAAAATCTAATATGAACATTTGCATTGTTCTAAAGTATCAATGTTTGCTAGGTTTTCAATACTAACATAACCGATGAAACTATAACTACTCAAGTATGAAAATGAATGTTTGTCATCATTTTTATGTTCCTTTCATCCTTTGGCATGTTTTGATTACATGCATGATATATACTAGTAATGTTTAACTTTCATTTTTGATGATTCAGATGTCCTCTTTTTGGCTAAAACAAATTTTGAATTATAACCGTTCCAAACCTGTAGACTTAATAACCTTACAATTAACGTCTTGGATCATGTCAGCAAAACAAACTTCCAACTAACAAAAACAGTCAAAAATATTAATCACAAGCGAGAACACATTTAGTATGATCAAAGAGATTAATCAAAATGTCTCTAACTCTAACTTATTCATAAACTCCAGGTCCATCATCACAGACACGGAAATAAAAGGTAATATCACCAAAAAGTGTTAGCGTCTCGTAACACTGCTGTATATAGTAACATTTCTAATAAACGCTTCAAACACTTTAAGGTCTTTCTTCTTTCAAAATTCTCTCAGAGAGTTAGCTTTCATAATAATATTACAAATTACAACAAATATTCAAAGGGGAGCAGCCATCATAATTTGACAGCATATCAATGTTCCTCGTGTTTGGTTATTTAGAAAGAAAACCAAAAGAAATAGAAAAGAAAAAACAAGTGTATTCTCATTATTCTTTCATCCAAAATTTGCTGTGCATGCCGATTATGCATGCAAATAATCATTGATCTTAAGGAAAACGCCTAATCGATCTATGCCAATGCTGTCCTCTTGACCTCATAGTCATCGAGGTTAAGGGCTTCCAACAACTTTGGCCATGATTCTGGCCTTCTGGGATCCCTCCAGGCAAGTCAAACTACATGTAAGATCATTTATCAAGTCAAACTGCAACTAAGTCCTTTCTGTCATGTTTTCAATATATATACCTATACTTACCAAAGGTCAAAACTTGCTACATTTACTTTGAGTCATTGACTCCTCAATATTTCCTCAAGTTATCATTATGCAGGTACCCAAAACACTTTCTTTCAACCACTGAGTCTAGTCTAAACTCCATGGTTACAGTCTTAATTGGGGTGAAGAGGGCACTAAAAAGTAAAGTGGCAAACGCGTCAGGGTCAAAACAAATAACTTCCAATCAGAAATCAAACAAGCAGGGCAATGTTGACCATCAAGATTTTTGTCTACTTTTTGAAATTTGAGTATTATTGTATACAATCTTTTGAATACATATATGTATGCTTTTTCTAAGCACATTGGGCGACCTCCAACCTGGGAGACCCATTTCTGTTTAACTAATTTTTTACACGTTGAAGGAAAAAAAGCCTAAATCGACCCATTTTTCCATTATTGAGTTGAAATCGCCACTTCTTATTCAATGTAATGAAATTCATGACATCAACCATACCTGTTCTTGTACTTACCATTAAACACATGCACGCAGGAACTGAATAATATTGTTGCCTACGTTGAGACAACGAAAGGTGATCCTGAACGCGTTAATCAGTTGTACAAAAAACTCTTTATGGTAAGTACAGAAGTATATGGGCATACAAATATACAATACACGATAGCTATTTATTTCGACCATAGTTTTGCAAGATGGGTACTTGTGTAGCCGGTAGCCCTATGCCCAACAATGAAGAAATTGTGATATGTAAACCGGTCTCGGAAACAACCTGGATCAGATAAGAGTCATTTAATGGGATTGAAGACACAAATAAAGGGCATTTAACTAGTGTTATTGCCCATTTCAAATAGCAGTTTTCTGCCTTTAATCTTTGCTTTCACTAGTTTTTATTTGAGTATAATAGTTTTGTCAGTTTCATGTTTTGAGTAGTACCTTTGTTTAGCTATAAATTGATATGAAATCATTGTAATGCAATCATCAGTAAGAAAGCATTTCACTTCCATTTCCACTGTCCCTTTACTTTCTTCTTTGAGTTCTTCATATTATCATACATTTCCATATATACACACTCGACAACCAACAGAAATTTGAAACGATATTACTTGGTACATTAAGATTGACTAAAAAAATGTTGCCCTCAAAACTAAATAAAAATTGTTCCTTTAGTTTTTTTCTTACTAGTTCTATATAATAATACCGAGTACCAAATAGAGTATTGTTTTTTGTTGGCATGATGTCCGACCTTCGACTGTTATGATCACAAGGACCGGCACCAATCCCTCCTCAAGCTGTGCTTGCATTTTTCATTGCACATAGCTTTCCTTACGTGTACATGTCAAACTCAGTTTCAATATCGTACAAGAAAAGATTGAGGAAGAGAAGGTCCTTGTATACCTTGCAACTTACCTGCTTAGTAAAATATGTTATTAAGCAAAAAGAATACAAATTGCCGTTCTAGCTCAGTTGGTAGAGCGCGTGGCTTTTAACCACGTGGTCGTGGGTTCGAGTCCCACGGATGGCGCTGGGGTAAGCTTGTGGAACCTAGTAATATATTAGGCTCAACTTTCTTCCCCCTTTTTTAAGTTTTGTGTAAAATTTTTTTCCGGTCTAGAAAACCTAAGCTTGTGTAAGCTTGTGGAACCTAGTAATATATTAGGCTCAACTTTCTTTCCCCCCTTTTTTAAGTTTTGTGTAAATTTTTTTTCCGGTCTAGAAAACCTATAATGTGTTCGTAAATAATATAACCGATGAAACTATGAACTACTCAAGTATGAAAATGAATGTTTGTCAGCATTTTTATGTTCCTTTCATCCTTTGATCATGTCAGCAAAACAAACTTTGAACTAACAAAAACAGCCGAAAAGGACACATTTTGCATGATCTAAGACTCAAAGAGATTAATCAAAATGTCTCGAACTCCAACTAATTCAAAAACTCCAGGTCCATCGTCACATACATGGAAATAAAAGTTGATATCACCAAAAAGCGTTCGGGTCTCGCAACACTGCTGTATATAGTAACATTTCTAATACAAGCTTCAAGCACTTTACGGTCTATTTTCTTTCAAAATTCTCTCCAAGAGTTGGCTTTCAATAATATTACAAATTACAACAAATATTCAACGGGAGCAGCCATCATAATCTGACAGCATATCAATGTTCCTCATGTTTGGTTATTTAGAAAGAAAACCAAGAGAACTAGAAGAATAAAAACAAGTGTATTCTCATTATTCTTTTATCCAAAATTTGCTGTGCATGCCGATTATGCATGCAAATAATGATCAACTATAAGGGAAATCACCTAATCTATGCCACAGCTGATCTCTTGACCTCGTACTCATCGAGGTTAAGTGCTTCCAGCAACTTTGGCCATGATTCTGGGATCCCTCCAGGAAGATCAAACTCCATTAACTTGCCTAGATCTCTATAGAAGCCCTCAACAGGTTGACTCTGCACAACCAAACGGGTATAAAAATTAATCATCATTCTCATAAGATGTAAAAGTGTATATTCAGAGATGGAGACATGAGCCACCATGCAAGATTTGTCAAAGTTAGAATGCAAATATTTCCATTTGGAAACTTCGCAATGTATAGTTCCCAACTTCTAATTGTGGTCACCCAAAAGTTGCAACTACATTGACTCCTCAAGAGTCAGGCCTCAAGACACCTTTAATCTATCATTATTCAATGTCCTCAGGGTATTTTAGACATTTGTCAGTACCAAAAACACTTTCTTAAACCACATTCAAGATGAGGGGCACTAGTGTGTAACGGTGGTAAAATGGGTGGGTTGGGTAACACAAGTCAGAGTCAAAACGAGTAATTTCCAACTGAGAATCAGAATAGGCAGTGTCAGAATGGCCAACTTTTGGATTTTGGATAATTGTATCAAGTATGATAACATAATACTTATCTTATTTAAACAATAATCTACTTTCTTTTGAAAAAACTACTTGGGATGATATAAGCATTTAGATGCCTACTGAACCCATTCCGTTCTAACCAATTATTTCCCTTTCGACCCATCCCATTCTAACCAATTATTTCCTATTCGACCATTATCAAACAAATGCAGCTCGAATTGACCCATTTCCATACAAAATATTGATATAGGTGGGTATCTATTTCCATGTAACTTGTTAAAGGAATGACCGAATGACTTTCAAAAGCAAACAATTATGAATACCTTTTCTTGGTAAACACGAAGTCGCTCTTTGACCACTTCTTCAGTGTCATCAGCACGAGTAACAAGCTTGGAGGCACAGTGTGAAGGAGGAAGAAGTGGGGCCATGCTCATTCCAGGTCTGCCGTTCTCAGCCTTTGCATTAATTGAGGCCACATTGAAACCTTTTCCACATTCACTGCATATCCTTCTGCCAAGACATTTCTCAACCAATACATCTTCCCTAAGTTTCAGATTCACCACCAGATCAATTTCTGTTACTTCGTTTAGAATTTCCTGCATATACAAAAACATAGAAATTAGATAGTGAAGAACACAACGATGATAAATGGACGCCAACGTCATTATAACTCTGATTACTTTGGTGAAACTCTAATGTTATTGCAATGGTCATACAAACAAAGAAAATAGGTTTCCTTTCTTCTTGGCAACAGTCATACACCTATAGAAAACAATGATGTTCCAACAAATGTTAACTAGTAAGTTTTTGTGTTCACGCTCCATATAACTTGATACTATTGACCTATTGACTTAACTCGTAAGACGGTAAGACCTTCTCTTGAAATGACAGCTTCTAATAATTTAGGGCATATCTATAAACTTGGTTCAGCCTTAATTCCTGTCCCTCTATTTGTAAAAATGAAGACATGGGCAGTCACTCTTATCTAAGTCACAAATGTATACATCATAAGTACTCTTTGTGGATAAATATTCTTTCAAAAAAAAAAAAAGGTAAACATTCTCCCTTTCTAGCTCAAAAATTGCCACTAGAGAAGTACATGGAGTAGGGGATAAAAAAAAATAAATAAATAAATAAATAAGGTTGTTTTTAGTTTCAGGAATCACAAACTGTCAACAACATACATGAAAATTACATAAATTTAGTTACAGAGCATCCAAAGAGCTAATATGCTTCACTCTTGTTGTATATAAGATACTTACAGCTTGTCTAATAGTTCGAGGAAACCCATCCAATATAAATCCTGATTCACCTTTCGCTTCTCCAGCTTCTAGTCTCTTTGATAATAAGTTGAATATAATTTCATCAGAGACTAACTTCCCTTGATTCACTATCTCGGCAAGCTGCAAAACATACATTGAGAAACGAATAAAGAATCAGAAAGTTAACGTGATTCATTTGTCAAAAGCTGATACTAACAGTTTATCAATCTTTACAGCTTCAATAACGAATAATAAATACTCCCAATTTTATAACCAATGTAAAATTTTAATCAGCACAAGTTTTACGAGACTTTTGACCAGTATGCAAGAATGATGACCATATATATTAAACTTGTGGGCCAAGATCAAAAGTTCAAAACCATCAAACTATAAGAGAAACTAAGAGGTAACTTTGGAGTAAATCTCGTCCAAAAAATATTGATGCGTTTATTTTGGGACGAAGGGATTAGTTTTAGTTTCATAATAAGTAGGCATCCAACCAAAGTTCAAAATTAACGATCCTTGTACCTAGAGACAAATGATCAATATTATTTTTAAAAACCGTAAGCAAAGTTCTATATGGTTACATATATGCAAAGACGCAGTTAAAACACATTACTTTAAACTCCTTATAACACATATATCAACAACAACAACAACATACCCAATCCCACCAGAGCGGGGTATGGGGGCTTATAACACATATAACCTTTGTTCTTAAATATTAGAGAGCCAGAGTAAGGCTAGCAAGTGTAGTAAGATGACAAGTTAAACAGCTTTACAAGTGTAAAATCCAAAATCAAATAACCTGTTCATTTCTCTGATTTTAGTCATTGCACCTCTTTTTAGGGGGTGTTTGTTTAAGCTTATTTGTGGGCTTATGTGATTTTGGCTTATTTTTCATAAGCTCAAAATTTGTAGCTTGATATGAGACCTATGGGCATATATAGCTTACTATATCATAATAAGCTAATACAAGGAAAACCCCTTTATAAAAATGACAACTTTTTATGCAAAAATGTTAAATTTATGTATCAAAAAGTTACATGTATTCATAATATGAAATATTATATACAATGAAGGTACAAAATGACTGAAACAAAACCAAAAAACAAGATCCAAATTCCAAAAAAAAACAATTTATAAAAAAAAACTGATGGTTATATATATACATATACCTGATTAGAAAGAGGACCTTTGGCAGCCAACTCATGCCTCACAAGATCACCAGTAGCAATATGAGGAACACCCAAAAGGTTAGACAATCTACTAGCATAAGTCCCTTTGCCCACACCAGGTACACCCAGAAACACCCATTGAAAGTTTCTTGAAGACCCACCTTTTCCATCTGATAAATTTACTGATGATTGGATATCAGATACTGCTGCAGTGGTTGTGGATAAGGATCTTGTGAGGATTTTGGATGTGGGTTTCATCAGGCGGGTGAGTGCCGCCATTTTTTATGGTGGCTGAATTTGGTGGCGGCTGACTCAATAATTTTTTTGGAAGGAATGAAGAAGATGAAATGGGGATCTACAATTGATGAGGTATTCTTGCATAGAATATGCCTTTGTGTCTGTTGTACAACTAAATTAATCAAATAATTTTTTATTTTATTTTTTATTTTTTATTTATTTTTCGTTTTTCCTATTTTTTTACCATCTACTTTCTATCCATCTTTTAACTAGGGCTGAGCATCGGGCCGGATCCCGACCCGTCCCGACTAATCTTGATCCCCAAAATCACCTAAATCATAAACCGAATACCGACCCGAAAGTAGTCGGTTTTTTGGTCAGTCCTGACCCGTCCCGAAAGTAGTCGGTTTTTGGCCCAACCCGTCCCGAATCCCGAAAATGCTAAAAATCCATCCCGACTTCCGACCCAAGAAGCTATTATTCAGTTTCGAGACTATCGGTTTATATCAGGATCGGGTTGATTGTCGGGACTTGGGCGGTTTTGCTCACCCCTACTTTTAACCAACTTGAAAATTGGTACAATCTTATTTCAAAAAAGAAAAATGTGTTTCTACTTATTATTTTACCCACCAAAAAATACAGAATATTCCATTCATTATCACTTTTCATCTTAACCGTCAAAGCATGTATATTCTATTCATTATCACTTTCCGTTTTAACGGTAAGTTGTGTCACTTTTCACGATTCATTAATTAAAAAGATTAGTAAGAATGAAAAGTACGAGAGAAAATCATTTGGTGGTTGAAAGACTCGTTATATGGCAACTTTGGTGTATGTAGTGGCGTCATACTATACCACCTCCTGCATCATAGGCGCGTTACAGGGGTGACGTCATGGCTATAACTTGTGTTATTCGTTTTTTTCTTTCTTTTTTTCTCTTTTCCGAATGTAAATTAAATAAAAGGTGGAGTGAGAGTGCTCGTTTTGTTGTGTATTACTGGAATGTTATGAGAAACAGGGTTTTCCTTTTGTTGTGTGTCAGAGGGTAAAGTTGATGTGACAGGTGAATAACACGCATATAACTATTATTGCAACTAGTACCCTTAGGGTGTGTTTAGTATAGGGAAATAAGACCAAAGAAATGAAAATGATGTGATTTCGTCCGTTTGGTAAGCCAGAGAAAACAAAAAGCGGAGAATTCCAAAGTCTCGAGGATTCAAACTTTACTAGTCGAATATATTATCAGAGAAAGACAATAAAGGATAAGGTAGAAACACTTGATTTTATTTGGTAACCTGATTAAGGTTCTTTATCTTTTTGCATGTTTATCTATCATTTTTTTTTTAATCCGAGATGTAAGCATTGGACCACATATGCCACCTCGAGATTCGTGTTGGTTACTTGGTATGGAAACACCGTACTTCTCGGCTGTTTCTTTTTTTTTTTTATCTTGTTTGAGAAGAGTGTCTGTTTACATAATGTGACATGTCTCAAACAAGAAAGGTTTGAAAATATGTTGTTTTTTTATGCTTAATGAAAATGGTTTATAGTAGTAAATGACCATTTTAACCCTTATATGAAATCCCTTAAAAAAAACTCCGATCAAACCACACACACAAAAAAAATAATAATAAATAAATAAAACTGATACTAGAATGACAAAAACCAGATCTATCTATTCCTTTGGTTGTGGTCTCGTGGGGGGATGAAATGAGAAAATGCAGATATATTCATCTCTATAAGTAAAATACTTTATACTTCACCAGAAGATAAAAGCCCACTAAAAACACATCACAATCATCAAGACAACATTAATCACATATAGTTCTTGCTGGATTATTATTACTATTTTTTTATTTTTGAACAACTTGGTGAAATTTAATACAAAAACAAATAAATTAATTTCCTATTTCATGAAATACCCAGATCTATTTCATAAAGAGAATATACTAAAAAACTTGATTTGAGAAGCATGCTTATGGGTGCGGGAAAGAACAAAGACGTGAGAGGTATTGCCATAGAAAGTCGGTGGGTGTAGTGACTGGAAATGCATATTTAAAATTGGTTGTAGGTGGTTGGATATTAAATGGAAGAGAAGAAGATCGGGGTTATATTTGTCAACTATAGGTGGTGCACTGGTAAAAGGGTGAGGAGAAGAAGAACTGAAAAAATGTTTGGTTGGTGAAGAAGATAAGAAAAAAATTAAGTAAGTTATAACGATGGTAGGATGGTAATGTTTGGTGTGATTGGTGTTCTAGATAGAAAATGGTGGGTTTTTGTACACTTCTACATTAAGGAATCATGTTTATAATAAGCAAAAAAAAAAAAAAAAACATAAAAAAAATTTGTGTGTAAGTGACACTCTTCTCTATTTGATCTTTTCTTTAGCTTCATGTATCAAGAAATTGGTTAAATGACAACCTTTACAATTTCTCAAGTCTTCTTTAAAATCACACCTTATGACCACCCAAATCTCATACAAACATTGGTAGTGTTAAAATATGAGTAAAATGTTTTGGAGGGAACAAATAATCAAGTGCCAAGTACACTACATTTAATTCAAAGGTACGTAAAATGCTATCAATTCCTTTCAAACCTTCATTGAATTTAACAAAGTATATTAATTCAATTTAAAATGGAACGATAGTTGAATTACTCATTTCATTTTCAACTTCTTATTCCATTATCTTAATTCATCACCTTCAATGGCAAACAACAATGTCAACCAATTACCACTCACAACAAACTAACATGTGTTGCCAACCAGGATCACAACGCTCAACTTTATTAACGAACTTGTTAATAACGGGTTAGCACAAGTTCAAACATACATACAAGAACTTGACTTGTATGCGTTCGTGCCAGATAAAGTTATAGGTAATTATCCCACACTTATATTGGGCCAACTGGCCCAATAGCTTTTTGGCTAGCTTTATTTAGTAAACATTTATTTAGCTTATTTTATCAAATTATTTTTGGCTTAATTAATAACTGATTTTGGCTTATGAAGGTCTAATAAGCTCTCGGCTTATTTTTTGTGCTTATGAGCTTATTGGGCTAACCGGCCTAATAAGAGTGTGTTAGTTTCGGCTTATTGGATTATTTTCAGCTTATTGGGCTTTTCAGCACAATAAGAGTTTATTGATTTAATTATTTTTAAACGTAGTAAAAATAAGCGATTTAGGGCAATAATTAATCACATATCTACGAGTTTAGAGACTAAATGACCCCTTAAAACGCACGTTTTAAATCCTTAACAAAGAGCTACGCTGATAAGAGGCGTAAACCCCTCGAGTTTAAAGTTGGAGATAAGGTCATGTTAAATGTATCGCCTTTGAAACGGGTGACACGATTTGGAAAATGTGGGAAGTAGAATCCTCGGTATATTGGACCTTTCAAAATCTTAGCGAGAATTAGACCGGTAGCCTATCGACTCGAGTTACCTCAAGAACTTAGCAGTGCACGCAAAGTCTTTCAAGTGAGTAACTAGAAAAAGTGTTTGTCTAATGAAACACTTGACATTCCTCCGGATGCGATTCAAATCGACGATCAACTACACTTTATCGAAGAACAAGTTGAGATTATGGACTAAGAGGTCAAGAGACTGAAGCAAAGCTGAATCCTGATTATCAAGATTCGGTGGAACTTCCAAAGAGGTCCGGAGTACACCTAGGAGCGTGAAGACGAAATTTCTAACAAAACTCTCATCTTTTCTCCAATACCACACCAACATCGGATAACTCAAATTGAATTTCGAGGACGAAATTCTTTAAGGGGGGAGGCTGTGACAAACGAATTGTGTACAATAAATGATGAAGTTACATTAAATTTGATGAAATTTACCTACTAATATTAGTCATCTTCTGATTTGCTATATCTCATCTTCACAAATTTATATTTATCAATGTTAATTTTTATACAACAGTAATGATACTTTTCTCTATTTAATCTTGTCCTTAGCTTCATATATCAAGAAATTGGTTAAATGATTTATGCGCGTTGTATAATGCAGCGAACCACCAACCCAACATATGCTATTTCCTTTTAACATCACTAGTTACCAACGACGATAGTACCGATTTCAATTACGTGACTGAGAATGGCATGGGTGAGTGGATCATGGATGGTGAGACGAGGTACCTGATGAGGCCAAGTCATCGGTTTAGAAGTGCTTTTGAGTTTGAGTACCATCAGAACTATGTTGGCGTCCAACATGTTTGGAGGATGACACAATCATCCCTTCACCAAGGCCCGCGTCAAGATGCCCAACAAAATATTGTTATCTGTATTATTCGTCGTGATTGATCATTTAAGGTGAAGTTTGTTGTTGATAATGGTTCATGAAAATTGTTGTGTTTAGTGTGTCAAAAATTTCTATATAAATGTGAAAGCAGCAGGGTGCTTCTGATGTACTTGAACCCTATCCGATGTACACCTAGGAGCGTGAAGACGAAATTCCTAACAAAACTCTCATCTTTTCTCCAATACCACACCAACATCGGATAACTCAAATTAAATTTCGAGGACGAAATTCTTTTAAGGGGGAGGCTGTGACAAACGAGTTGTGTACAATAAATGATGAAGTTGCATTAAATTTGATGAAATTTACCTACTAATATTAGTCATCTTCTGATTTGCTATATCTCATCTTCACAAATTTATATTTATCAATGTTAATTTTTATACAACAGTAATGACACTCTTCTCTATTTAATCTTGTCCTTAGCTTCATATATAAAGAAATTGGTTAAATGATTTATGCGTGTTGTATAATGCAGCGAACCACCAACCCAACATATGCTATTTCCTTTTAACATCACTAGTTACGAACGACGATGGTACCGATTTCAATCACGTGACTGAGAATGGCATGGGTGAGTGGATGATGGATGGTGAGACGAGGTACCTGATGGAGGCCAAGTCATCGGTTAAGAAGTGCTTTTGAGTTTGAGTACCATCAGAACTTTGTAGGCGTCCAACACGTTTGGAGGATGACACAATCATCCCTTCACCAACGCCCGCGTCAAGATGCCCAACAAAATATTGCTATCTGTATTATTCATCGTGATTGATCATTTAAGGTCAAGTTTGTTGCTGATAATGGTTCATGAAAATTGTTATGTTTAGTGTGTCAAAAATTTCTATATAAATGTGAAAGCAGCAGGGTGCTTCTGATGTACTTGAACCCTATCCGAAGTACACCTAGGAGCGTGAAGACGAAATTCCTAACAAAACTCTCATCTTTTCTCCAATACCACACCAACATCGGATAACTCAAATTGAATTTTGACGACGAAATTCTTTTAAGGGGGGGAGGCTATGACAAACGAGTTGTTTACAATAAATGATGAAGTTGCATTAAATTTGATGAAGTTTACCTACTAATATTAGTCATCTTTTGATTTGCTATATCTCATCTTCACAAATTTATATTTATTAATGTTAATTTTTATACAACAGTGATGACACTTTTCTCTATTTAATCTTGTCCTTAGCTTCATATATCAAGAAATTGGTTAATTGATTTATGCGCGTTGTATAATGCAGCGAACCACCAACCCAATATATGCTATTTCCTTTTAACATCACTAGTTACCAACGACTATGGTACCGATTTCAATTACGTGACTAAGAATGGCATGGGTGAGTGGATGATGGATGGTGAGACGAGGTACCTGATGGAGGCCAAGTCATCGGTTTAGAAGTGCTTTTGAGTTTGAGTACCATCAGAACTATGTTGGCGTCCAACACGTTTGGAGGATGACACAATCATCCCTTCACCAAGGCCCGCGTCAAGATACCCAACAAAATATTGCTATCTGTATTATTCGTCGTGATTGATCATTTAAGGTGAAGTTTGTTGCTGATAATTGTTCATGAAAATTGTTGTGCTTAGTGTGTCAAAAATTTCTATATAAATGTGAAAGCAGCAGGGTGCTTCTGATGTACTTGAACCCTATCTAAATAAAAATGTGCTTAATTCTCTTGAGAACTTTATCTGGATATGAATAGCATCTTGTTTTAAGCGGTTGACATTATACTTTCTCTATATGTTCTCAACATAATGTTGTCTACAGTTATGTTGACATATTTTTCTTTCTTGGCCTTTTATTTCTCTTACATGTAGGGCCTCCTAAACCATTACCTATTTTTACAGTTAGTAAGATGATCTTAACTGTTTTTTATGTCATGTGTGCTGCTGATATGTGACATTTTGCTGCTGCAAAGTATAGTCTAGACATAGAAAATGAGATTGAATGTGTTACCTTGTCTCTGCAAACACCTATCTTACAAAAGTTTGATTATTTGCTCCGTGCACACAAACATACCTGTCAATTTATGTTTATATAGAAATTTACAGAATTTGAAGTAGCTTTACTTTGCTAGAAGATTGGAAAGAGCTCATTGTAACGAAATACAATGCTATTTCTCATGCTATTGACTACTATAACAAGTTTTCGGATATGAATCTGATATTAGTCGAGGACGAAATTCTTTTAGCGGGGGAGGCTTGGACAAACGAGTTGTGTACAATAAATGATGATGTTGCATTAAATTTGATGAAATTTACAAACTAATATTAGTCATCTTTTGATTTGCTATATCTCATCTTCACAAATTTATATTTATTAATGTTAATTTTTAGACAACAGTAATGACACTCTTCTCTATTTAATCTTTTCCTTAGCATCATATATCAAGAAATTGGTTAAATGACGATCTCTACAATTTCTCAAGTCTTCTTTAAAAGCACATCTTATGACCACCCAAATCTTATACAAACATTGGTAGTATTAAAATATGAGTAAAATGTTTTGCAACAGATTATCAAATACCAAGTACACTACCTTTAATTCAAATGTACGTATAATGCTACCAATTCCTTTCAGACCTTCATTGAATTTAACAAAGTACATTCATTCAATTGAAAGGGAACGATAGTTGAATTACTCACTTCATTTCTATTTATTCATTATCTTAATTCAACACCTTTAATGGCAAACAACAACGATAAGCAATTACTACTCACAACAAACTATCATTTGTTTCCAACCATGATCATAGCGCTCAACTTTCAGGTTACTTCAATTATGTAGCTTTGGATATTTTAATGTTGATTATCTTGCATGTTGATGATGCTTAATATGTGGGAAGTGCCAACTACCAAGTACACCCACAATAATTTAAATGTATTTCTGCTATCAATGCCTTCAAACATTCAATAAATTTATCAAAGTAGGATAGTTGAATGCCTTCAAACCTTCACTTCATTTTCTACTTCTTCCATTACCTTAATTCATCATCTTCAATGGAAAACAACAATGTTAACCAATTGGCACTCACGACCAACTACCATGTATTTCCAACTCGGATCATAGCGTTCAACTTTATTAACAAAGTGGTCAACAACGGGTTAGCACCAGTTCACCCAGACATACAAGAGCTCAACTTGTATGCGTCCGTGCCGGATGAAGTTATAGGTAATTATCTTACACAATTATATACTAGAATATACTGTAGACAAGTTTGTTAATAACGAGAACCCATGATTTTATATGATATGAAATGAGTTTTAGGTTAGGTTGATCTTACATGATAGTAGTAGTTATGAGCATAAAAAAATGTAATGAAATTTGTATGAATTTAAAATGTAGATTTGAAGAGATCTTTATAAAATAAGAGAGGGTTTATGGTGTGAATGAATGTGAGAAATAGTGTGGGGTGAGTAAGCATTAATAAATGTTTTGTT
Source organism: Artemisia argyi (assembly GCA_030686995.1). Classification (NCBI taxonomy): domain Eukaryota; kingdom Viridiplantae; phylum Streptophyta; class Magnoliopsida; order Asterales; family Asteraceae; genus Artemisia; species Artemisia argyi. The sequence goes on from CM060694.1 coordinate 42,964,556, forward strand.
TAAAAAAATGAGAAGTTTTTTAATTAATCATTGTAGTTTTAAAAATCAATTTAACAAAAATAGTACTATCGAAAGTATTTAAGAAAATATGTATAATAACCCACAAAAACTCATCATTGTCATTTCAACTACAAATACCTATGTCAGGTAATTCACAGGTAAATTTTTATTTTTTATGTGCATTCTATAGACTTGCTCACATATCTATACAAGCCAAATATCTCTACCCACACATCCTATAAACCTCTGGTATGTCAAGCATACGATCAAAACAACTCCACAATAAGTAATCTACCAACCTAACATACTAAACTCATCACAAAACCCTAATCTAACCCTAATTAAGCCCTAATCAGGCTTATGTGTTTACAAAACCTTAATTGCTTATCTAAACCAATTTGAAAGTGTTCAAAGCTTATGTATGAGTTACCTTAGGAACAATAGGATATCTTAGCACCCTTAGACCCTAGTACAATCCCTTAGAGCTTAGGTACAAGTCTCTTAAGCACAAAACCCTAACTAGGTCATAACTTCCTGGAATTAGGTCTAAACTATCCCAAAACTTCACCACAAGCTATCACCACTTAGTATAAGCTTCTTAGGACCTAGGATTAGTCACTAAGCACCCATAGGACCCTAATCTAGGCATTAAACCCTAAGCTATACCCTAATCTCTCTCTAAGCAAGATTAGGTCTAAACTAAACCTAAACTAGTTAAAACCTAAACATAAGCACCTCAAGAACCTAGCCTAGCACCTTAGTCACCCTAAGCACCCACCCTAGCACCTCCATAGCAAGCACACAAGTAGGTGATGCACCTACTTGTGACCACCTTCATACGTTAACACCACCACCACCAAAACCGGCCTACGCCGCCCCTAGCTACCCATAGCTCGTCCTTGTCACCACCCTAGCTCCTCCTAGTCACCACTAGCTCAGCTTACTCACCCCCTCCTCGACACCACACCACCCCGTTTGCCACCTATCTCCTTAACGATCCTATAAAAGGCCTCGTACCCCTCATTCCAAAACCACACCTTCCCTTCTTTCTTATCACACATAATCTGGTCCTAGTAGTGGTGTATGAGCTATAGTAGATCTAGGAGTCGAGCAAAGCAAGCCACAAACCCTTGTCGAACTAGTTTTTGCCCTAGAAAACCCTAAACCCAGTTAACCTTTCCCTAGACCAAGTAAGCTTTATTTTTACTTCTACTAGCTTTATTACAGTCCTAGGATAGATATTAGATGCCTTAGATCACCTAGGAACCCTTGCTTGAGCCTTGACCATTTTCATTTGCTAGTTTTCTTTTTAAAACCCTAATTAGAGTCGAATTGCTAATTTTATACTATAAGCCCTTTTCATAAGCTAAGTTAAGCTAATATTAGTTAACCATAAGCTAGGAAACCTTTTTGTTTCATAAAAATATGATTTACATGGAATTAGGACTAGTTTTGCAAAATTTTCCATGCATAGGGGTATATATGGTAACTTTCTGAAAATATTAAGTCTAGGGACTATTTTTGACATTTCTTAGAAATTATAAGTATAAGGACCCTTTTTGTAAAGTTATATAACCTTAGGATAAAAAGATAAATAGTTATAAACATATAAGGACTAGTTTTGCAAAAGTTATACATTAAAGGGTATAAATGGTAATTTTTGAAAAATTATAAGTCCAAGGGTCATTTCTGCCATTTTCTTAAAATATAGAAGTATATGGACTAATTTTGCTAAGTTTAGATAGTTAATAATATAAGTATATAAGTCTATGGTAGATTTTGTAAATATATAAACTATAAGGGTATAAAGTGAAAGTATTTTTATAAATGTTGATATAAATAATGCGTAAAAACTTTATTAATATTTCTCGATATCCCTATGTTTTGAAGATCACAAAATCTTAAATCATTAAACGTAAAATCATTACGTAAACAAGTATTTAGTGACAAAATATCATTATATCCAACTTAATCACTTAAGGTATGAATAAACAATTGCCTAATACATTTTATGATCAAATAAAGGTTTATTTAATCATTACAAATTATATAAAATGGTATAAACATTTTATATATTTGGAAAAACACTTTTGATAATTAAAGGAAAATGTTTAATTCATAATAAATATATGAATTCAAAATTTTAACCAAAATCAGTTAAATTTTCACCAAATAAACTTTCCCCAGAAAAAGACAAAAGTTCAGGCCGTTACAGGAGGGTGGCCCCCTTTATTTTAAGGAGGCCGGCCACCATTTAAGGGGGCCGGCACGCTCCTGTGACCAGAAGCTTTTGCCTATAAATACAGGTTCAATCTTGCATTTTTTTCCTCACCTTTTACATTATTACTTTCCGGCCAAATCCTCTCAAATCATCTTTCTAGATCCTTTGATCATAAGATTATAAATTCTTGTTTCAAGTGATCCAATCCCTCATCATTCAAAGTGCAAGAGAAGAATACTCCTTCAACATCTAGTTAAGAAGTATTGTAGATTTGTGAATATTGCTTGTAGTTATGTAAATTATTTGTAAAGGTGTAGAGGTTGTGTTATAGGTAGATTTAGGTGTGTTAGTAGTGAAAAGAAGTTGTGAATCGAAGTAGTAGTGTTGTGAAGAAGAAGTAGTGAAGTTGTGATAAGTTGTGTAGTAGTAGTGGTGTGTATAAGTTGTGAAGAAGGTGTGTAGTGACTAGTGATGTGAGATTGGTTGTAGCTACTATTAGGACTTGACATCTAGCTTAGTGTCGTAAATTGGTGTAAGCGAAAGTTGTGTAAGGTTTTCTCCGCCATAAGGGAGCTTGTTGACATAGTGAAGAAAACTCTCGAGTTAGGTGCTCGGGGAGTGGAGTAGGACGAAGAGGAGCTTCGTAGCCGAACCACTATAAATCCTTTGTCTTGTGGTGCGATCTTTCCATCTCAATCTCTTTATTTACTTACCTATATTGTTGTCATTTACTTTCGTAGATATTAGTATACATAAGTGTTTAAACATTAATCTCACATAAAACTAGAATTGAAAATTTTGTTAACTAAACAAAGATTTATAAATCGAAAAATGACGTAAAACTATTCAACCCCCTTCTGGTATTTCACAATTGGCATCAGAGCTACGTTAAACAAGATTTTTAAAATAAATTGTATTTTAAAACTTGAAATCGATCTATGGAATCGAAAAAATATTTAGAAGGGAACATGACATTTAAACCACCATATTTTGAAAATACAAGTTTTCTTGAATAGAAAAATCGATTTGAAAGTTATGTGAAGTTAATAGATTATGATCTTTGGCATGTCATTTCAATTGGTGATTTTCAACTAACAAAAACCATTTTTGAAAAACAAGATAATTGTTTCAAAATATTGCTTGATAAAAATAATAGCTAAAATGATTATATACAAAGCTTTACCAAGAATTGAATATGAAAGAATATTTTTTTGTCAAACGGCAAACGATATGTGGAAAAGTCTTTTAAATTTTCATCAAGAGAAATGTTAAGCCAAAGAAAATTTTGTATACAAAATAGTTGAAAATGAAAGCATAGTAGATAAGTATTTAGTTGAAATGAGTACAAGTGCTACTAGTTCAAATCTTTTGTGTGAAGGTAATGATGGCGAAAACTCCATGAGTCATATCAAGAGGCAAACAAGAAGGGTGTATAAAGTTAACAATCGAAAAAGAACTTAGTGATGATGACAATTATAGCTCCGAAAGTGAAGATGAAGAATATGCAAAGGTCGTTAAAGAATTCAAGAATATTATTAAAAAGCGACTAAAAGCACAATATAAAAGAAAAACCACCCGAATAAAAAAATCTAGTGACAAAGATGAAACGATGAAACACAAATGTTTCGTAGCTCAAGCACCTAGTGACGTATATCTATGAGTAGATTTGGAGCCCGATGAATGGATAAAGGATAGTGGATGCTCAAGACACATGACGGGGAATCGCAAGCTATTTTCTACATATAAGGCGTATAACGGAGGTAACGTTGTTTTTGGTAGTGATCATCGTAGAAAAATCATAGGCAAAGGTACGATCTCTCAAGACTCTCTAACTATTGAAAATGTTGAACATGTAGATAATCTAACTTATAACTTGCTTAGTATAGGTCAAATATGTGATAATAACTGTAGGGTTACCTTTATAGATAAAGATAGTGAAATAATTAAGGATGAGAAAGTCATAGGTAGAGGAATTAGGAAAGGAGGTATATACATCATGAAATTAGGAGATAAACCTGAAGATAGGATATGCTTAGAAACTATAGATGAAAACTTGATGAGGCGAAAAATGAACCGTTTTTAGGGGGTCATTTAAGCCCGAATTCGAATTTATTTGATCAAATATTGCCCTAAATCGTTCCTTTTGTCATTTTAGGTACTTTTGGAGTAAAATCTGGAAAAGGAAGCATTTTGGACGTTTTTTGAGCATAAAAGTGAAGAAAACGGCAAAGTCTTAATTTTCCTTGCTGGGAACAGTACCTGACGGCGTCCCAAGTTTCTTAATGACGACATCAAGAGCAATGCAAGAGGTGGAAGTGGATAAAGTCCATGACGGTCCAGAGAGTTTTTTACTAGGGACATGACGGCGTCACCCAAGGCCGTCATGGTCCAAATGTTAATAACGACCCAGAACAAAATTACACATGACGGCGTCAAAAGTGGATATAAGCAATCCGATTTCATTATGGGCGGCGAGTTGACGGCGTCAGAATTTCCTTCTTGACGCGGTCACCCTGTGAAATCTATATATAGTTTTGCAATTTTCATTAATTAGGGTGTAACTTTTAAGGTGCAACTTTGAGGGAAAAACCCTAGTACGATTTTCACAGCTTTTTCAAGGGTTTTTACCCTTTAAAACCTCTTATGTTCAATTGAGATAAGTACTCTTTCAATTCAATCAATATGTCTATGTGTTGCTTGAATATATCTTACACTTGTCTACAATTTAACATGCTTGGCTAGATCTCTTGTGTGTTTGCTTAGATGTAGTGAAACCTAGATGTTAATTATGGGTTGATTGTTTGTTTATAGTTGTTACGGATGATTGTATTCGATGTTAGGCTTAAGAAAACTGGCAGACTTCCATTGGTAACATGCTTGAACGTCTTAAGAAACATGATCAGAGGTGTACTATGATTTTTGGTTGTATTTAATGCGTAGGAGAATTATAATGATCCCATGTTAGGAGCTTCTAACGGCTTGACATAGGAGTGAAGTAGGATCCTATAGAGTTAGGGAATATTGTACACGGCCCTACGACTAGTATTAAGGAATACGACCCGTCATCCATGCAATTGTAACAAACTATCAACCTGTAAAAGATATATAGGGAGTAATGAAACCTAAGTAAACACAATTTTCCCATCATTGTTTACACCACTAGTTTAATTAGATTTATTTTCAATTTTGTTATTTTATTTTGATTGCATCTTAGTTAATTTGGGTTATTTGATTAGCAACTAATTCCGCCCACTCTTCCAAAAATCGAGATTTTTATTTGCTTTTATAAAATATAAAAATACAAAAAGAATCATCCCTCACCTCTAGACCTAGTTTTTAGGCTTTCTAATCCTAGCGACACTATTCCTGAGTTGAACGATCAATCCCCCGGTACTTGTCACTATACTATACTACAATGATCAGGTACACTGCCTGGTGGGGGTTGTAAGCTTCTCGAGATCCCTCGAGAGGTAAAACCTAATGCGATTCTCACGTATCAAGTTTTTGGCGCCGCAGCCCGGGGAATAGTTATTGTCTAGGTTAGGATTTCTTTTTATTAGGTCTACTTGCTAGATTCCTTTCTAGCAAGATTTTATTTTTATTTTTAAGTTTTCTTTAGTCTATCTTATTTCTTTGTGCCCTTGTTCGTATTAGGTTTGTCTTTATGGATTTAGAGAATCACCGTTTAGAAGTTAGCAAGAGGCTTATAGCGCGTAAAAAAAGAAAGAGAGAAGTTAACGCATTTAAGGAATTTAATAAGCCCCTCCAAATGAAAATTGAGTTTACAGACTTCTCTTCAACCACTGATGAATTGAGTTACCACAGATTTCTTTTACAACACCCCTGCCCCTCAAAATATAGAAAGATACCATGAATTAGGAGGCATAACTATAGGAACATAAAAATTCCTTGCATGATTGGGTACATGTCTAGAGAGCATACATACATTGATTTAAAAGCACCCATGAATATTATGTCTAGGCTCTACTACAACTGGATAATGAGTGAAAGGTTAAGCCCTAGAAATGACCTCTACAACCCTAATAGACTATGTAGTTTTGTCAAGAGAGTTAAAGGGGTACATATCTTTGTAGGAAATTTTACTTATCAATGCGACTTTGTAATCTTAGAAGATGTTAGAGGCATTATAGATCCACACTTAGGAGAAATGGTCCTAGGGCAACCTTTTGTTGAGATAACTAAGATGTATTGTGATCATGGGAAGGGAATAGTTCAGTTTACTGATAGGATAGAAAAGATCACTTTTATGATGCCTCACATGAGGGAAGAATTAAAGGGCATCAAGAATTTACAAATTGATGAGATTCGACCTTATGAGGTTAAGGACGACGGAATTGATGATGATGTTTATTGTGAGAGGAGGCGAACATACTATTCAGGTTGCATGAATCTAGGCCCTGAGTACAAGCGTGATGAGAATTGGGTTAGATGTTTTGAGTTAGCACAAAAGTGGGAATAGAAAACGTAATAGCCCATGATCTTGAGTCTAGCTACAAGACTCGTAAATAAAGAAAAGCGCTTCTTGGGAGGCAACCCATGTTTGTGTGATTTTTAATTGTTTGATTGTTATTTGCTTCCGTATGCATGCTTTATTTTTATTGTTGGTAGATCATGTTTCAAAACTAAAATTGTGAAAATGCTTTATTTTGTCGTTTAACTTCGTCTTAACTTCATATAAAGGTATTTTGCAAAAGATAAGTGTAAGGGGAAACCCCAAATTTGTTTTTAAGAACGAAATTGATCATGATTCTCCACAATATTAAATAAACATGTGTATTAGTATTTGTTAGAGTCAAATGCTTGTATCAAGTCATAATGATGTTTTGCAGGATTTTCCAGGAAGTAGGACATAAGTTTTTCCAGAAATTTTCCGGAAACTTAACGTAAAAATTTCTGCAGGTCACTTATGACTGGCGGCGTCATGTGTAAAATTCTGGAAAATTTTGCTAGTTTTGTTTTTCTAACGGAGTCTTAAAGTTTTTGTTAATTCTTTAGTTTTATAAATTCCAGGAAATCTGCAAACATTCATTCCACAAGCATTATATCTTAATTTGCTTTATAGGACTTGTTAGTATATATAGATTGCCACCGATTTTATGCGAGGTTGCTTTGTTTGTTTTCTCAGGTTTAACAGTTTATGTATGACAAGAAGATGATTTATTTTTTTGGAAGGGAAGCTTTGAATGTTCATTTCTTGGAGGAAGATCTAACCTTGTTAACACACTATCCACACCGAACAAATCAGGGGAGTATTTGCTTTCATTCTTTGTAACACCCCAACCCGATAAGGGTAGAAGTATTACGTTATGGTGACATATCAAAGCAAACACAAGCATAAGACTTAAATAATACAAATGAATCTCAAAGGTTACAAAGGAGAAGTCTGAAGTACAAGGTTACAAATGAGAAAGACAATAAAATACTAAGTCTGAAATGTAATCACTTCTAGTCATATCTAATCCAGAATAGCTATCAAGGTATAGTCTTCTAAGTCTAAAGTGCTCTCCACTCTTAACCCAGCTTCCTACTAAAACCTGCCGCAGGAAAAGAAATGCGGCTGAGCTTAAAAATCCCAGTGAACAGATATAAACAAACAAAAGCTAATAACAAAAGGGAAACGAAAGTGAATCCAAAATTAATCCAAGCAAACCTGTTGAGACGAATATCAAAGAATATGGAACATATGATAGAATCAACAGAACACGATCAAAGGGAATACATATAAGGAATATCAAATGAATCAAAGGAAATTGAAACGAATCATAAGTGTAAGCAAATGAACTAAGGAAAGCTTAAGTCAATAACAATAAAGAAGTTAGAACAATAAGGATCACATATATAGTAGAAGTAACAGAAATGCCCGACAATCATATATCAAATTGTACATAGAGTAGCTAGCTCGATGTACCAAATGTGAAATGGAGTGTATTGCACACACATACCCATTCACCAAATTCAAAATGAAACAAAGTAACTAGGATGCATCCATACGCTCCCTGCAAAAACAAATATACATATACCAAGCTCTAGGCTAAGCATACATACAATAATAATAATGGCCATGGTGCTATAGCATAATAGGGAACGCTGTGGACAAAAACCCACCTCCACAGATAATGTTAATACCACTGATGCATCAGTGGCAAGCTCATGGACTCCCCATGACTGACTACAATTTAATCAAATAATGGGCAGCATATAAGGGCATAGGAACGCTATAAGAAATGGAATATAGCATACAACAAATATCAAAACAAATCATAACAGAAATGGATCGATCAAAAATGAATCATACAAAGGGATCATAGTAATGGTTCAAGTCAAGGGTCCAAATCAAAGATTCATATCATGAGGTTCAAATCTAAGGTTCATAATAGCAAAAGGGTTCATAGCAAATGTTCAAAATTTGAAGTTAAATAATCAAAATATGTTAAAGAAAGTCATGAGAAATCTTAGAGAATAAAACAGATTAAGGACTTTAGAAAATTATTTTAAACCTTTTTATCGTAAAAGTTTTCCTTTAAAAACACATTTCATAAAAGTCATAAAACCTTCATATAAAACTGGCATCGCATCGTAATCACATAAATAATTTCGAAAATAGTTTTTCTCAAAAGTCATCAAGTTATATTTTTAAAAGGGTCTTCATACGAAATCATACTATCAAATGAACCAAGGATATCAGGCATATAAGGATCAGAAATCATAATAGTGGAAACGAAACGGATCATGAGTCATAAGAAACCTTATTGAAAGGTTAGAATATCTGTACCTTAAACCGCAAATGAAAACATGACAGAAAACATAAAGATTAGTAGCAACTCCTTCTTCAGTGGATCTACACGAATACATGATCGTCTAATTATTAATAACTTATTCTAAATCAGATCACTCATTTTAGTCGCCTTTCTATTTTTAGTAACTTTTTCCGAATTAACAAGTTTCCATATTTAATTATTTCCCAAATTAATAAGTTTCCCAAATTAACCTGATTAGTCATTAATGATTAGAACCTAACATCTAATTAAGTTAAAATGCTCAAAATGATTATTATTATAGGTTAGGGTTAAATTTTGACGATTATAATAGTTTAGGGTTTAATATGTTAATATTGCAAAGCTTAGGGTCTAAAGTTTAAATATCACAATTTTATGCTAAATGTAGCTTTTCAAATACGTACTTCATATACTGCATGCATGTTACACGTCTTTTTCGTATGACTATTAACGTATTATAACCGAAATCGATTCGTACTCTATATTAATTGTTCCTAGTTTCTTTTAGTTCATTACGCGATCAAATCCATAGATTATTAGGGTGCGTTTTATTTGTGATAAGGGGTCGATAAGGGTTTGAATTTATGTGACACTAAGTAGCATATGACTCGAAACCAAGTCGTTTTATCCCACAACATAAACGGCCACAAGTAAGCGTACGTTTCAATGGTTATTTAAGGTGCGTTTTCTGTTATTTTATTAGTTCGAACATGTTAGTTTTAACACATATATTATAGATAGAAAGAAGGGTAAATCAAAGCAACGTAACGTATAAGTCGAATATAGTGTGCAGATCGATTTAGATAAACTTTAGAATCGTTATTTCATGTTGCTATTTAACGAACGAGTAATACATAATAACCAGATTTTAAAGTGTATTTTAGAGATTATTAAGAGTGCCGCAAAGCCGAAACGAAAAGTATATAACAATTGATATGGAGGATTCACAACAGAATACGTACAGCTCATGATCTCATGCTTTCATGCGACTTAATATATATCCAACATGTTTATATACTTCGAAACAGAAACAATTATTTATGTAGGCATTCCATGATTTCATGTTAAGTATTTTATGTTATTCGCATAAATATATGGTCATTCGTATAACTAGTTATTTAATGAAACTAGATATTAAATTCTCATGTCACACACAACTCATTTGTATTACCATGTTAACGAAACAAAATCGGTTGAGCTCGCATATTATATATGTATATATATATTTCACCAGTTGAGCAAATTACAAGAACACAAAGGCAGGGAATACCTTAGGTCGGATGTAGGAAGAGATCGAATGACAGAAACAACACCAAACTTTATTTGAAATTGACACCCCGCGAGCAAAGACCAACCAATACCCAATGATCACCACCTTCATATCAATATTACCACGATTCAAAACACCCTCCTACAGCCCTTGTACTTCCTCCATTGTGATCGAAAAGAAAGAATGAAAATAGCATGCCGCCACTTTTTATTTTTAGGGTTTTATGTATGCTTTATTTGTGCAAAGTGATATACGGTTTTGTGAGAGATATAGGAGTGATTTTAGGGGTGATTTGGCCGAGTATAAAAGGGAAGTCAAAATCATATTTTTATTTTCCAAATTACAAGTATATATTTACATTATTTTGGAGCACAAGTTATGTACATATTTTTATTTATTTTCGGCCCATGACACTCTAAAACGTGTGATGTGGTTTTTCTTGAATTTCAAATATGTACGTTTTTAGTTATTATAAGTTTATGGATAGTATAAAGTTATATTGTTTCAAACCTTAAGGTTTTAGTTACTTAGATTAAAATATATTGAATGTCTTGAGTTATTATACGTCTTTTCATAAGTTCGAAATTAGAGGGGTATTTTGGGTATTTAACATGTTTAAAAATTTCGGGTTTTACATTCTTTTACTTATTTCACTTTTACTTTCTTTAATTGAACATTGAGGACAATGTTCATCCTAAGTGTAAGGGGAGGGTAAATGATGATACCTTATAGGATACTATTGCACTTGAGTTTGTTTGTTTGATGGTAGGTGTGTAATAAAACTAAGAGAAATACTTGTTAGTGTAATTTTAGCGCCAAATTTAAATTTTTTTACAACATTTAGGAGTAAAACTTTAGCCTTAGCAAGCGTCTCATGGATAGGAGATTGTATGACTAGCACAAAACCGTACCATTTAGAAAAATTTTCCACCCAAATATGTGAGGTTCGCCTTTAGATTTGATAGGAAAAACATTCATTATCAGTGCTTATGAGTGTACCGGTAGCATTTAGATTCTAGAACTTGCGTTAGTGATGCATCCCGAGACCGCTAGTGATACTACATTCGTATAGTAGGATTTACTACATGATAAGAGGCATTAGGATCACCCTTGTGTCAAACCCGTATCATAATTACTTGACCATTTAAGTCATATTACTTGGCTAGTAAAGTCAACTAATTTTTCCCACACCTTAGCGTTGTACTCATTTTTAGTACATGAAACCCCTAGTACACCCCTCCGAGCCTATCTTTTCGTTTCTAACTTTAAGCATCTTACTTAAAGGAAGAATTTGTTACAACCCACTTAAATGTACACCCAAATCGCCTTAGCCTTCCGTGTATGCACTCATCTTTAGTGCATTATTGTTACATGTTTAAACCCTTAGTTAATTATCTAATTGATTACATGGTTGCTAAGCCGAGTCATATCTTGTACATATTGTTTTAGGACGATTGGGACTCATGGGTAAAGTACTTATGTTATGGAGTAATGGGGAAGAACATCATATATTACCCCATATGCGCGTTAATCTTAAAAAGTACTCCAAGTGTTTTGATTATCTTGATTCGAGTCATTAGAATAGTTTATTGTAAAGTATGTAAAAATTCAAGTGTAAGGGGAATGTACACTCCCTATGATGTATTATTTTGGATGGTAGGGTAAAAGTGTATGCAAAAAAAAAAAAAAAAAAAAAAAAAAAAAAAAAAAAAAAAAGAGAAAAAGAGAAAAGAGAAAAAACATACGGACTACCATCCCGTTTCATTCTATGTTTGTTTTATGTTTTTGTTATTTTTTATTTATTAGCTTAAGTCGAGTCTAGTCTTGGCTTAGCAACGCCATATTGTACATGTAATTAACCAAGATGATTAACTCGCCACTAGTAAATATTGCCTTTATCCAACAAAACCGTGTATTCCATATCCCTATACCTAACGTTATAACCCTTTAAAAGACCTCTTTGATAGTTTATCCTAGGTGCTTACGCCATGTGGTGGACGTTTGATCCTTTCCCAAGCCTATGGCAATCTATTTTGTTATGACAGGTAGTGAGAGATGTTTTCCATTTCCTTATTGTGATATATACTTTATTACACCCGAGAGATGTGAGTATCTAAACACTATTTGTGAGGTGCTAGTGTATGACCTCCGTGCTTGTCTTTGGTCTTTAGTGGAACGATTATTTGTTGTAATTACTTTTATATTAGTGTTAACTGACCCCTAACTTGTATTTTGATTAGAATAAAAGCGCATTTGCTTGAGGACAAGCAAATCTCAAGTGTAAGGGTATTTGATGAGGCGAAAAATGAACCGTTTTTAGAGGGTCATTTAAGCCCGAATTCGAATTTATTTGATCAAATATTGCCCTAAATCGTTCCTTTTGTCATTTTAGGTACTTTTGGAGTAAAATCTGGAAAAGGAAGCATTTTGGACGTTTTTGGAGCATAAAAGTGAAGAAAACGGCAAAGTCTTAATTTTCCTTGCTAGGAATAGTACCTGACGGCGTCACAAGTTTCTTAATGACGGCGTCAAGAACAATGCAAGAGGTGGAAGTGGATAAAGTCCGTGACGGTCCAGAGAGTTTTGTACTAGGGACATGACGGCGTCACCCAAGGCCGTCACGGTCCAAATGTTAGTGACGGCCCAGAACAAAATTACACATGACGGTGTCAAAAGTGGATCTAGGCAATCCGATTTCATTATGGGCGGCGAGTTGACGGTGTCAGAATTTTCTTCTTGACGCCATCACCTTGTAAAATCTATATATAGTTTTGCAATTTTCATTCATTAGGGTGTAACTTTTATGGTGCAACTTTGAGGGAAAAACCCTAGTACGATTTTCACAGCTTATTCAAGGGTTTTTACCCTTTGAAACCTCTTATGTTCAATTGAGATAAGTACTCTTTCAATTCAATCAATATGTCTATGTGTTGCTTGAATATATCTTACACTTGTCTACAATTTAACATGCTTGGATAGATCTCTTGTGTGTTTGCTTAGATGTAGTTAAACCTAGATGTTAATTATGGGTTGATTGTTTGTATATAGTTGTTATGGATGATTATATTCGATACTAGGCTTAAGAAAACTGGCAGACTTCCATTGATAACATGCTTGAACGTCTTAAGAAACATGATCAGAGGTGTACTATGATTTTTGGTTGTATTTAATGCGTAGGAGAATTCTAATGATCCTATGTTAGGAGCTTCTAACGGCTCGACATAGGAGTGAAGTAGGATCCTATAGAGTTAGGGAATATTGTACACGGCCCTATGACTAGTATTAAGGAATACGACCCGTCATCCATGCAATTGTAACAAACTATCAACCTGTAAAAGATATCTAGGGAGTAATGAAACCTAAGTAAACACAATTTTCCCATCATTGTTTACACCACTAGTTTAATTAGATTTATTTTCATTTTTGTTATTTTATTTTGATTGCATCTTAGTTAATTTGGGTTAGTTGATTAGCAACTAATTCCGCCCACTCTTCCAAAAACTGAGATTTTTATTTGCTTTTATAAAATATAAAAATACAAAAAGAATCATCCCTCACCTCTAGACCTAGTTTTTAGGCTTTCTAATCCTAGCGACACTATTCCTAAGTTGAACGATCAATCCCCCGGTACTTGTCACTATACTATACTACAACGATCAAGTACACTGCCTGGTGGGGGTTGTAAGCTTCTCGAGAGGTAAAACTTGGTGCGGTTCCCACGTGTCAAAACTCCACTTTGTAGCATAGGAGATTAGGTCACGCTAACATGCAACAATTACAATCTTTAGTCTCTAAGGAACTAGTTAGAAACTTGCCTAGTCTAAGATATGATCAACACTTTTGCGATGCTTGTAAAATTGGAAAACAAACACATGCTAGTCACAAAGCTAAAAATATGGTATCCACTACTAGGTGCTTAGAATTACTTCATATGGATCTTTTTGGTCCATCCGCAGTGCGGAGCTACGGTGGCAACCGTTACACCTTAGTTATAGTAGACGATTATTCACGATACATGTGGACTAGGTTCTTAAGTGATAAAACCGAAGCCTTTGAAAAATTTGAGAAATTTAGTAAAATGATTCAAAATAAATTAGGATGCTCAATAGTTTCAATTAGGACAGATCATGGTAGGGAATTTGACAACGAAGTACAATTCGAAAAATATTGTGATTTAAATGGAATATCTCACAACTTTTCCGCTTTTCCTACTCCTCAATCTAATGGGGCAGTAGAAAGGAAAAATAGATCTTTACAGGAAATGAGTAGAATAATGTTAAATGAACAATCTATCCCACAAAAAATTTGGTGTCACGCCGTAGATACATCAACATACATTCTTAATAGGGTTTCTATTAGACGAATGTTAGGAAAAACTCCTTATGAGTTATTAAGAGGTAGAAAACTAAATATAGGCTACTTTAGAGTATTCCGAAGTAAATGCTTTGTCCTTAATACAAAAGATTACCTCACTAAGTTCGACCCTAAGTCATACGAAGGAATTTTTCTAGGATATTTACAAAATAGTAAAGCATACATAATTTTAAATAAACATACTATGAAAGTAGAAGAATCCTTAAATGTAACATTTGATGAAACTCCTCCACCACCTAAAACATTACCTTTAGAAGATGATGATGTGATTGAAGAAGAAGCTATTGAGGTTAGTAAAAATAAGTCATTAGGAAATGATAATGAAGTAGAAACATTAGAAGAAAATGAGGTTGTAAATATTAAGGAATCTAAGTCACATCCTTTAGTTAACATCATAGGTAGTTTGAATCAAAGAACCCTTAGATCACAAGCTCAAGACGAAAGTAACTTCTTTTGCTTTGTGTCAAAAATAGAACCTAAGAATGTAAATGAAGCCTTAAAGGATGAAAGTTGGATTATGGCTATGCAAGAAGAATTAAATCAATTTAAAACAAATGATGTTTGGGAATTAGTCCCTAATCCTAGGAATGTGACCATAATAGGAACCAAATGGGTATTTAGGAATAAACTAGATGAAAATGGAATAGTAACTAGGAATAAAGCTAGATTAGTAGCCCAAGGTTATAATCAACAAGAAGGAATTGATTATGATGAAACCTATGCCCCGGTAGCTAGACTAGAATCTATTAGAATACTCCTAGCTTATGCATGCGCCCTAGATTTTAAGTTATAACAAATGGATGTGAAGAGTGCATTCCTCAACTGTTTTATCAATGAGGAGGTATATGTGGCACAACCTCCGGGATTCATTTAATTCACAAAACCTGATCATGTTTATAAACTCAAGAAAGCTTTATATGGACTCAAACAAGCCCCCAAGGCTTGGTATGATCGATTGAAAGCATTTCTTATTAAACATGATTATTCCATGGGAATGGTAGACAACACTCTCTTCACTAAAAAGAAAAACCCGTATCTCATCATTGTTCAAATATATGTCGATGATATTGTATTTGGATTGACTTGTCAAGAAATGTGTGATGAATTTGCCAAAATCATGAATGATGAGTTCGAGATGAGTATGATGGGTGAACTAAAATTCTTCCTAGGATTACAAATAAAACAATTAAAAGATTGAATATTTTTTAACCAATCTAAATACATTAAGGAAATGCTTAAGAAATATGGCCTAGAAGACTCAAAACCCCTAAAGACACCTATGTCTACGGAAGTGAAACTCACAAGAGATGAAGAAGGTGAGTTCGTAGATAACACTAAGTATAGAGGAATGATAGGTAGTTTACTATACTTAACGGCAAGTAGACCCGATATCATGTTTAGTGTTTGCCTTTGTGCCCGCTTTCAAGAGGATCCCAAAACCTCTCACCTAGAAGCGGTTAAGCGTATCTTCTGATACATTAAAGGCACTATACACTTAGGATTGTGGTATCCTAAGGGATCCGGCATAGAAACCATTGTCTATGCGGATTCGGATCATGCGGGAGACTACGTGGATCGAAAAAGCACTAGTGGTATTTGCACGTTTATGGGATGTTGCCTAACGTCTTGGTTTTCCAAGAAGCAAACCGCTCTTGCTATTTCGACCACCGAAGCTGAATTTGTAAGCGCTGGAAAGGCATGTCAACAAGCACTATGGATGAAACAAGCTCTCTTAGACTATGGCATTAGGTTAGAAAACATTCATATAATGTGCGTCAATAAAGGTGCTATAGATTTAAGTAAGAATCCCGTTCAACACTCTAGGACTAAACACATAGAAATACGTCACCACTTCCTTAGGGATAATGTACAAAAAGGAAATATATCTATAGAAAAGGTTGCATCAGAAGATAATATTGCGGATATATTCACTAAATCCCTTAAGTGTGAACTATTTAACCACTTGCGTTTAGGATTAGGAATGATGGAGCAAATTGACTAGATTCTGTTGAATTTTCATTAATTACTTATTGCATAAAAAAAATTCTTCGTATCTGAGTCTAGGAATCTATTTCGCACAAAATCGAAGATTGGGAATTCTACATTGCATAAACATTTTCATAAAACCCAATCTATTTTATCTAAACAATTCTCACTTCTAGGAAACACATGAAAATCATTTCTTTTCTTACATTGTTGAATAATGCTAAAAACTTTATTTTAAAATCATGCATGAAATTTCACATGAATTGTCAAAATATATAATCTAATATATATCCTTGGCAATCATGGGTTAAGCAAATTGAATCAAGGAGAATTTGGATTGCTTCTTAGGATATATTCATCTTTGCATTAGGAGTCAAAGCCATCGCATCTCCACATTTGTTGCATATAGGCACACACTAGAACAACGTCAAGAATCACTTTGTCACATTTGTTCTATCACTAGTTTCTCACTCACTAGTTGCCTTTGCTATTTCTCTAAGTTAGTAATCTTAGGAAATATGACTTGCTTATTTGCTCTATTACATTATTATTTTTGCATGCATGCTTAGTTGTAATTATATGCTTGTTTTCCTACATATATACTTTTCATGCATACTTCTTTAAGATAATACATACATAGTTGCCTAAAGAGATGGACTTACCCAATACCAAACCTCAAAACAAACATCTTTCTAAAAAATTTTCTGCCAAAAACCCATTTATGGCAATCTGGGAATGAGGCCCTGGGCGGCCCCCATAATTATAAAGGGCGGCCCCCTTAAAATTAAAGGGGCCAACCATTAATTAAGGGGGCCGACATCTGATGGTCGAGGTTCTCTGTTTGCTTTCTGCTTTTTTGCCCATTTCACCCAATTTTGATTCTCCACTTCCCTAAATACCCAAACACATTTTGTCTAGCAAATCCACCACATATTATCCTTCCATGAACACATAATCATCACAATATAAATACCCTTCATCATCACAAATCATTACTCAACCCATCATGTCATCTCCTAACCACCCAAGATCTAAGCCTTCAAGAGTTGCTAAGATCTCCGTCAAACCCGTGTGGAGAAGAAAACTTGATACTTGTCAAAAGTCCACATCAATAAATGATGTTGTCCCCAACCAACCAACTACTAAACATCAAACTCACCCAAATGAAACCTCTCTTTTACCTCCACATGACAACCTCACTATTTCACTTTCTAAATAACATTCCACATCCATCTCACTCACTTCTTCCAAATGACCGTTTTGAGGAACATACTCAATCTCAAAGCAACAATCATCACTTTCATTAAAACATGCACCCTATGCTCCATGTTCAAGCCTCAATCCCCAATCTCAATCCAACTCCACCATCATCACCTTCCTCCGAAAATAAAAACTTCGTTGAGGAGCTCAAAGAAGCTCATGAGCTTAGTGCTCTTCTTGCCTTATGATGCGTGGGAATTGCACCAGGATTTATCTCTCGAGGGATCTCGAAAAGCTTACAACCCCCTCCAGGCAGTATACCTGATCGTTGTAGTATAGTATAGTGACAAGTACCGGGGGATTGATCGTTCAACTCAGGAATAGTGTCGCTAGGATTAGAAAGCCTAAAAACTAGGTCTAGAGGTGAGGGATGATTCTTTTTGTATTTTTATATTTTATAAAAGCAAATAAAAATCTCGATTTTTGGAAGAGTGTGCGGAATTAGTTGCTAATCAACTAACCCAAATTAACTAAGATGCAATCAAAATAAAATAACAAAAATGAAAATAAAGCTAATTAAACTAGTGATGTGAACAATAATGGGGAGAATTGTGTTTACTTAGATTTCATTACTCCCTAGATATCTTTTACAGGTTGATAGTTTGTTACAATGGCGTGGATGACGGGTTATATTCCGTAATACCATTCGTGGGGTGGCGTACGTACTTCCCCAACTCTATAAGCTCCAACTTCACTCCTATGTCAAGCCTGCAAGAAGCTCCTAACATGGGATCATTAGAATTTGCTCATGCATTAAATACAACCATAAAAACCTAGTACGCATTGGTTCATGTTTTTTAAGATGTTCAAGCATGTTACCCTATGGAAGTCTGCCAGTTTTCTTAAGCCTAACATCGAAATCATTCATCCGTAACAACTATAAACAAGCAATCAACCCATAATCAACATCTAGGTTTCACTACATCTAAGCAAACACACAAGAGATCTAGACTAGCATGTTAAAATCAGGACAAGTGTAAGATATATTCAAACAACACATATACATATTGAATGAATTGAAAGGATACTTATCTTAATTGAATATGAAAGGTTTCAAAGGGTAAAAACCCTTGAAAGAGCAGTAAAATTCGTGCTAGGGTTTCTTCAAGTTATCCCTCTTAAGTTCTATATCAATGAATGAAAATTGCAAAACTATATATAGATTTTCCATCGTGACGGCGTCAAGAAAAAATGTCTGACGCCGTCAACTCGCCGCCGATAGTAATATCGGATTGCCTAGATCCAGATTTGACGCTGTCATGTGCAAAGTTACTCTGGGCCGTCACATGCAATTGGACCATGAGGGCCTATGGTGACGCCGTCATGCCCTTAGTGTAAAACTCTCTGGACCGTCACGGACTTTATCCACTTCACCTCTTGTTTTACTCTTGACGCCGTCATGTAGATCCTTGTGACGCCGTCAGGTACTGTTCCCAGCAAGGAAAATTAAGACTTTGCCGTTTTCTTCACTTTTATGCTCCAAAAACGTCCAAAATGCTTCCTTTTCCAGAATTCACTCCAAAAGTACCTAAAATCACAAAAGGAACGATTTAGGGCAATATTTGATCAAATAAATTCAATTTCGGGCTTAAATGACCCCCTAAAAACGGATCATTTTTCGCCTCATCATATACCCTTACACTTGAGATTTGCTTGTCCTCTAGCAAATGCGCTTTTATTCTAGTCAAAATACAAGTTAGGGGTCATTTAACACTAATATAAAAGTAATTACAACAAATAATCGTTCCACTAAAGACCAAAGACAAGTACGGAGGTCATACACTAGCACCTCACAAATAGTGTTTAGATACTCACATCTCTCGGGTGTAATAAAGTATATATCACAATATGGAAATAGAAAACATCTCTCACTACCTGTCATAGCAAAATAGATTACCATAGGCTTGGGAAAGGATCAAACCTCCACCACATGGCGTAAGCACCTAGGATAAACTATCAAAGAGGTCTTTTAAAGGGTTATAACGTTAGGTGTGGGGATATGGAATACATGGTTTTGTTGGATTAAGGCAATCTTCACTGGTGGCGAGTTAATCATATTGATTAATTACATGTACAATATGGCGTTGCTAAGCCAAGACTAGACTCGACTTAAGCTAATAAATCAAAAATAACAAAAACATAAAATAAACATAGAATGAAACGGGATGGTAGTCCGTATGTTTTTTTTTTCTTTTCTTTTTCTATTTTTTCTTTTTCTTAATTTTTTTTCGATATATATATATATATATATATATATATATATATATATATATATATATGTATTTTTATATATATATATATATATATATATATATATATATATATATATATATATATATATATATATATATATATATATATATATATATATATATATATATATATATATATATATATATATATATATATGTATATATATATATGTATATATATATATATGTATATATATATATATATATATATATATATATATATGTATTTTTTTTTCTGCATACACTCTTACCCTACCATCCAGAATAATACATCATAGGTAATGAACATTCCCCTTACACTTGAATTTTCACATAATTTACAATAAACTAATATAATGACTCGAATTAAGATAATCAAAACACTTGGAATACTTTTAAGATTAACGTACATATGGGGGTAATAATATGATGTTCTTCCCCATTACTCCATAACATAAGTACTTTACCCATGAGTCTCAATCGTCCCAAAACAATATGTACAAGGATATGACTCGACTTAGCAACCATGTAATTAATTAGATAATTAACTAAGGGTTTAAACAAATAACAATAATGCACTAAAGATGAGTGCATACACGGAAGGCTAAGGCGATTTGGGTGTACATTTAAGTGGGTTGTAACAAATTCTTCCTTTAAGTAAGATGCTTAATGTTAGAAATGAAAAGATAGGCTCGGAGGGGTGTACTAGAGGTTTCGTGTACTAAAAATGAGTACAACGCTAAGGGTGTGGGAAAAATTAATTGACTTTACTAGCCAAGTAATATGACTTAAATGGTCAAGTAATTATGATACGGGTTTAACACAAGGGTGATCCTAATGCCTCTTATCATGTAGTAAATCCTACTACACGAATGTAGTCTCACTAGCGGTCTCGGGATGCATCACTAACACAAGTTCTAGAATCTAAATGCTACCGGTACACTCATAAGCACTAATAGTAAATGCTTTTCCTATCAAATCTAAAGGCGAACTTCATATATTTGGGTGGAAAAGTTTTCTAAATGGTACGGTTTTGTGCTAGTCATACAATCTCCTATCCATGAGACGCTTGCTATGGCTAAAGTTTCACTCCTAAATGTTGTAAAAAAATTTAAATTTGGCGCTAAATTTACACTAACAAGTATTTCTCATAGTTTTATTACACACCTACCATCAAACAACAAACTCAAGTGAAAGTGTATCCTATAAGGTATCATCATTTACCCTCCCCTTACACTTAGGATGAATATTGTCTCCAATGTTCAATTAAAGAATGTAAAAGTAAAACAGGTAAAAGAATGAAATCAAATACACCCCTTATTCGTTCGGTGTGGATAGCACGGTAACAAGGTTAGATCTTCCTCCAAGAAAATGAACAATCAAAGCTTCCCTTCCAGAATATAAATCATTTTCTTGTTATATATAACATGTTAAACCTGAGAAAACAAACAAGGCAACCTCGCGTAAAATCGGCGGCAATCTATGTATACTAATAAATCC
This sequence comes from Artemisia argyi, assembly GCA_030686995.1. Taxonomy (NCBI): domain Eukaryota; kingdom Viridiplantae; phylum Streptophyta; class Magnoliopsida; order Asterales; family Asteraceae; genus Artemisia; species Artemisia argyi. Next base: position 42,986,195 of record CM060694.1, read on the forward strand.
TAGAAAGCAATGTAAGATATAATGCTTGTGGAATGAATGTTTGCAGATTTCCTGGAGTTTATAAAACTAAAGAATTAACAAAAACTTCAAGATTCCGTTAGAAAAACAAAACTAGCAAAATTTCCAGAATTTTACACATGACGCCGTCAGAAGTGATCTGCAGAAATCTTTACGTTAAGTTTCCAGAAAATTTCTGGAAAAACTTATATCCTACTTCCTGGAAAATCCTGCAAAACATCATTATGACTCGATACAAGCATTTGACTTTAACAAATACTAATACACATGTCCATTTATTATTGTGGAGAATCATGATCAATATTGTTATTAGAAACAAATTTGGGGTTTCCCCTTACACTTATCTTTTGCGAAATACCTTTGTATGAAGTTAGGATGAATTTAAACAACAAAATAAAGCATTTTCACCATTTTATTTTGAAACATGATCTACCAAAAATAAAAATAAAGCATGCATACGGAAACAAATAACAATCAAACAATTAAAAATACACAAAGCATGGGTTGCCTCCCAAGAAGCGCTTTTCTTTATTTACGAGTCTTGTAGCTAGACTCAAGGTCATGGGCTATTACGTGACCTCATCTCTCGAGATGATTTATCCCATATAATTATGATCCTCACTATCGTGGCGGTGGTGTTTCAATCGATCGATATTCGTAGTCACCTCCCCCTCCTTTACTGCTCAAGTTAGCTATCCCATCTTGGCCTATGCCTTCAATTGTAAAGGGCCTATACCACCAGGGACTTGGTTTATCGGGAGGTATTGTTATCTCCGAGTGTCTTAAGAGTACCAGGTCTCCTTTCGCGAATGGTACATGATTCCCCGTTGGTTGACAATATTCAAAATTGACATGAACTTTGTTGCAGCCTTTGTTTCCTTCATGTTTAGCTTCTTTGTAACTTTTGATCCTCGCTTCCCATGCAAGAATCTTTTCCTGAACACGAATAGGCGATGTGTCAATGTTGTTTTTGAGCTTTCTCTTCACCAAGCTTTCTTGCGCACTTCGCGGGGTCATGGGAAAGCTAATCTTTCTTTTTCCCGACTTAAGCTCAATTTTCCTATTTTCATAATTATTGACAGCTCTTGCGGTGGTAAGAAATGGTGCTCCAAGGATTATTGGCATGCATCCACCTCCTTTATCATCGATGATCATGAAATCAACGGGATACATGAATCCTGTAACATTGACCAGCACATCTTCTGCGATTCCCAGAGGGTACACATAAGAGTGTCCAGTGAAGGATAGCCTAACACGGGTGGTGGCTGGCATTTCTGATGTTAGTTAGGTGTAGACAGTTAGGGGCATAAGATTTACTTCCGATCCTTGGTCTGCGAAAGCATTCAGACATTGCAAATTCCCAATGCTGGCTGATATCTCATAGTTCCCACAAGCCATCTGCTTTGTAGCTACTTTTTGTACAAGTAGTTTCTCAAATACCGGTCCCCCAGGTAATGTATCATACTCATCCTTCCCCTCTTTCTCCTTCTCTGAAACCTGTTTGGAGGATTGGTTACGCCCGTCACCCTTTATCCAATTTGTTATGGTGTTTTCATTTATATCATGTTTTAGGTAGTAACTTAAGGATTGGGATTTTGGCGGTTCTTCAATGGTTTGTTCACTAGGGGTTTCTATTTCCTCATTATCCGTGTGGACAATTGTGATGGAATTAACAAACCGGGTAGTGGGGGTGGCGCTTTCTTTCCTCAGTAACATCATTTCTGGGGTTTTCTAGTTTGCATACTCCTCCACTAGGCTCATCATCTCCTTCATCTTCTCTTGCATCTCCTTCTTTTGTTTATAAACTGCTTCCTTGAATCTAGCAAGCCGTTCAGAATGGGTTGCCATATATTTTCTCATTTGAGCTTCAAATTCCAGGCTAAGTTTTTCAGGAGGAGAATAAGGTGGGGCATAATTTTGAAAGGTCTCAACATTCTCTCTAGAGGGTGACTCTAATAATAGCATTGAAGTCATTTTCGAGACAGAATTGATAGCAGCCCGTCTAGGACTTAAAGGTCTCTTTTGCCTTTCCTCGAAATAGTCAACTTTTGCCTTAAGCTTGCAAAGGAGTTCATCGGAGATTTGATTAGTCTCTCCAGGTGTCGAGATTGCGTTGATGGCTGCTTCTATAGTGTGATTAAACTCCCATAATTCTTGATTATCAATGGCAAGTTCATCAATAATTTCCCAAGATTCCTCGGCGTTCCTATCACGCAATCTACCTCCGGCGGCTCGATCGATGGTATGTTTGGTGTGATAGTCGACATGGTCATAGAAGATTTGAACTAATAACCAAAGATTTATACCATGATGAGGGACTTTTTGGAGTAGATCCTTGAAACGAGCCCATGCTTCGTAGAAAGTTTCACCTTGATGTTGTTGGAACATCAAGATATCATTTCTAAGCATCACAGTTTTCCCCGGTGGGAAAAATTGAGCAAGGAAATGAGTGGTGAGATCATCCCATGAGGTGATGGATCCTGCGGGTAAATGTTCAAGCCATTGACTAGCTTAATCACGTAGAGAGAATTGGAATAGGCGTAATCAGGTCGACTCTCTAGTTGTAACATCAAGGTCTATAGAATCTACGATTTTAAGGAAATCCTTGAGATGTTGGTTAGGATCTTCGGAACGAAGTCCATGGAATGCACATCCGCTTTGCACCAACCGGATGGTGTCGGATCGCAAGGGGGACACATTGGCTCCTTGAGTGCCATAGGTTAAAACCTGTATTTCATGGGATTGATCATCCTTGGTTATATGACCTTATAGTCACCAATTGTTCCTAAGTCAAACGTAATATTGCTGTTTTCCTACTTGACTGATTTTATATGACCTCATTGTCATTATTATTTATCTGGCGACATTGTCAGCGTTGTTCATCTGGCGACATTGTCAGTATTGTTTATCTGGCGACATTGTCAGTATTGTTTATCTGGCGACATTGTCAGTATTGTTTATCTGGCGACATTGTCAGTATTATTTATCTGGCGACATTGTCAGCATTGCTTATATAACCTCATTGACTGAATTATTTTTATATAGCCGTTTTGCTATATTTATCTGGGAATTTGGATACCATTATTACTTATGTTCACGTAGACTTTAATACATTTGGCAGTGGGTTGTAAACACACAGGTTGCAAGTCTCTTATGGCGGGACTTGCAACTGAGTGGATTTACAATGCCTTTGTTGGGCGATCATTTCTCTATAGGCATTATTTGTTAAACAAACTCTATGAACTCACCAACCTCGTGTTGACACTTTAGCATGTATTTTCAGGTTTTAACCTATGGCACGCTATAGGAGTTTTGGTAAACCATATTATTCACCTTATGTTGGAAACAGTCCTATCTTGCATAACTATTAAATTTTGAAACATTAAGAAAAATGTTACTTAGAAAGCCGTTTGCTTAAAAAAATTGTAAATTATTTACTCAGGAGAGGTTTATGAACAAAACACACAATCTCAAAACAAGCTTTGAAAATCAATCACTATATTACCTCACTCATATCTTTAGGAGTTTGTGATTTGATGACATATAACCTGGGGAAAATCTTAGTAATGAAGACTAAGCACCGTAGGTGGAGAGAGACCCTAATTCATGACATTCCTGCGGAGGAATCACAACCTTATCCTAATCTATTATTTTCAACAACACCCTTGACGGACCTAACCTTGTAAGCCTTTCAAAACAAGATTCATGATACCCATCTCAATTACTCCTAATAGAGGAACTTGATTCATCCCAAACTCCTAGCCATTTCATTAAGATTTCTTTGGAACCACACCACCTATCATCTGTAGACCAATGGTCAGAAGTAGAAAATGATTCACACCTAGGGAGATATGCTCAGAGTATGAGTCATTGACTCTAGAAATGGTTGGACTAACCATTTTCCATAAATCAGATTCCTTTATAACCATAGTTACCACACGAGCCTAGAGACTATACCATTTGAAGCACTCTATGGTCGAAGTGCCCCTATCCATTGACGAATCGAAATTGGAAAATCCTAACTCACTAGTCTAGTAGGCATTCATGAAATAACCAGAAATTTCCTACAAGTCAAGAATCAATAACAAATTCTATAAGTTGTAAACCATTGAAACTTCAAATTGGTAGCCAGATCATGTTGAAAGTTCTGCCTAGGAAAGGCATGATATTATTCGGAAAAAAAAAATTTGGAAAGTTAAACCTGATATACACTGGACCACGTAATATTTCAGACAGAGTAGGCCTAGTGGCCATCAGATTTGAGCCTTGTTAGAGAACAGCCGGATTACACAACTATGGTTCACCTATTCAAACCCCAGGAAATGACTTTCAGATTAGTCACTTATGATTCCATTGGAAGGAATCCAACCCAATGACAAACCTAAACCTTGTAAGAGGACCACTAGAAATCATGGACTGTTAGGTCGAACGGTTAAAGCAGAGTCGAATTCCTATCATGGAAGTTCGCTGAAATTCTCAATTATCACCATCTTTTCACCAATACCATTCTAGAGACTTACACAAACTGAACTTCGGGACGAAGTTCCTGTTAGAAGGGAAGACTGTCACAACTCGTAATTTCCGGTCATTTTCCAAACCTCGACAATTTACTATTCACAAGTTACTATTCACCATTTACTATTCATCGATCACTATTCATTGTTTTTGAGGTCAATTTGACATTTTGAGAAACATTCAGAAATCTTTACTATTCACTTGACACTATTCATTTCTGGAAGAAAATCACTATTCACGTGTATTACACATTTCATCGTAAACTTAGTTTACGGGTATTCAAAATTCGCGTAACCGTATTGGTTCGGGTGCGAATTCATGCATTATCATTTGGGACATCTCATACAGACTAGAAATAGTCTGCGTATTATCATTATGTCACTTGCATACTATTCCACTCGTAGGATATTTAAATTAGTACTTTTGGTATAATTAACTTTTACGTATAATTATTTCTAAATAAACGTTAACAAACGACCAATAATGTGACTAACACGTCCGACACTCCCGACTATGATCCAAATATATTTTTATATTCATTTTAATAATATAAAAATTATAATATTAATTTACCCGGTGTTTTCAAATAAATTGCTACGTTTTCCGGTCGAAGCCTATAACTCCGTCGGTTTACGATATTTCAACCCGATCATTATTTTAACTTCCGATTCTCATCAGGAATATTATTTTACAATTTTTATGACTTTATTATGTCACGGTTAACTCCGTTAAAATTTATTTTTAGTTAACTCGGTACCCGGTATTACCTAAAACAACTAATAAACTCAAAATCTTACACCACTACACCAACTATCTTACAAATGACCAAGTTTTCTTCTTTTCTTCCATGATTGCCGCCCCTCCCCCCTAGCCTCCCTAAAAACATGGATCTTGTCTCATTAAAATATATATCATACATTGTATACTTGTTTCCATTTCACAAAAATATCAACTAGTAATTCTTTCACTTCCTCTCTCTTTTCTCTCTTGGATTCACGGCACAACAAAGAACAAGGGCAAGACCAAAATATTTTCTCAAGATCAAGTGTTCATCTAGTTTAGTTAAGTTATTCTTATAAGGTTTTGAAATACAAACTTAAGAATACTAAGGTTTTCATCATCTAATCACACCATCTTTCAAGTAAGTTAACAAAACTCATTTCATAATTTTTACAAGTTATTATTATGTTTATATATTTTTCTTACAAGAACTCATGCATATATTGGCTTATACCACTCCATTTTGTATATATTTAACTTTTAAGCCCTAGAAAGTGATTTTTGGTTAGATCCTTGTTAGATCTACTTGGTTATGATGATTAGGAACCCATGACACCCTAAGAAGGTGTATGATAGGATTAGACTAGCTTTGTGGTGTTTGAAAGTGGTTTGGTTGGTTTTTGAACAAGTTAGTAACTAGGAAAACCAAGTTTTGACACTTATAGAAAGTTGCTGTCCATTTTTGCAAAACGTGGAAAGATCAGGGAATTCTGGGTAATTTTGGACTTAAGATTCAGAAAATACTTTCCGATACGGAACTATGGCCGAAAACGGGGATAAAAACGAGTTAATAACGAAGGAGATACGCTAAAAACGAGTTTAACGACGAAAACTATATTTTTCCGGAAATGCTTGCTGATGAACAGTACTCACGGGCAAATTTGAGCATAAAACTTGATCTAGCCGTCATAAATTGTCAAAAACATGTTAGTATGTTGTCCCACGATTCCGTGGATATAAAGAACGAGTAAAATGAGCTTAAAACGACCAAGTTATACACGTTTTAATATCGTCAAAACTATATATATATATATATATATATATATATATATATATATATATATATATATATATATATATATGGTCACAAATAAAAATAATAACTTACGTACTAAATGGTATATTTTCTAGAAATGTTACCAAGGACTATATTCTTAACAAACGAAATACGTATGACCCAAGGAATATTCATACGACTTAACGACGTTATTTTAAGATTTTCGATACGAGGAATGGAACGCTAACATTGTTATACGATATATTACGACAAGTTTTTATAACTCCAATGGGACTTATTTTTCCTAAATATAGAAACTATTTTACTATGACAATAACTAGTATTTCCAAGTTACGAGTGGTATAGGCATCATGTACACGTGCATTCATTTCATCATGTCATGATCTAAGGAAGATCGTTATTACTCATATTAGGTTGCGGTTAGAGATCGTGCCTCATTTCAGTGTATCCATTCTTGTCATCGTAGCTATCGCTCCAGGTGAGTCATAGCCCCTACTCTTTTAATTGTTTTGTAAACTCTTTGGGGGAGAATACATGCTCGTTTTACTTAAAACGCATTACTTGTTTTAACTGGTTGATTACTCAAATATTTCCAGCTTTATCTAAATATATATTTGATCACCTGCATTCATTGGTATGTTTGATTATCTGTATTTCATGGGATTGATCATCCTTGGTTATATGACCTTATAGTCACCAATTGTTCCTAAGTCAAACGTAATATTGCTGTTTTCCTACTTGACTGATTTTATATGACCTCATTGTCATTATTATTTATCTGGCGACATTGTCAGCGTTGTTCATCTGGCGACATTGTCAGTATTGTTTATCTGGCGACATTGTCAGTATTGTTTATCTGGCGACATTGTCAGTATTATTTATCTGGCGACATTGTCAGCATTGCTTATATAACCTCATTGACTGAATTATTTTTATATAGCCGTTTTGCTATATTTATCTGGGAATTTGGATACCATTATTACTTATGTTCACGTAGACTTTAATACATTTGGCAGTGGGTTGTAAACACACAGGTTGCAAGTCTCTTATGGCGGGACTTGCAACTGAGTGGATTTACAATGCCTTTGCTGGGCGATCATTTCTCTATAGGCATTATTTGTTAAACAAACTCTATGAACTCACCAACCTCGTGTTGACACTTTAGCATGTATTTTCAGGTTTTAACCTATGGCACGCTACAGGAGGTTTTGGCAGGGCATGGCATGGTCATAGAAGACTCTGATTATTTATATGGGGACCGTTTTAAACTATTTAAGGGCCTACTTCCGCACTACTTTTAACGATGTAAATTCAACATTTTGATTTAACGATTTTATTCTAAATGATTAAAGTGAAAACCATTTTTGTACTTGTGTTGTGATATCAATTGAGTTACACCCCAGCTACACGTATGCTTCCGCTGGACCCGATTTTGGGGGTGTGACAGTAAAGGTTACGAACAAAGATACGAAGAAATAAGATAGACTAAAGGAAACCTAAAAATAAAATAAAATCTTACTAGAAAGGAATCTAGCAAGTAGACCTAATAAAAAGAAATCCTAACCTAGACAATAACTATTTCCCTGGGAGCGGCGCCAAAAACTTTATGCGTGGGAATTGCACCAGGCTTTACCTCTCGAGGGATCTCGATAAGCTTACAACCCCCACCAGACAGTGTACCTGATTGTTGTAGTATAGTATAGTGACAAGTACCGGGGGATTGATCGTTCAACTCAGGAATAGTGTCGCTAGGATTAGAAAGCCTAAAAACTAGGTCTAGAGGTGAGGGATTATTCTTTTTGTATTTTTATATATTTATAAAAGCAATTAAAATCTCAGGTTTTTGGAGGAGTGGGCGGAATTAGTTGCTAATCAACTAACCCAATAACTAAGATGCAATCAAAATAAAATAACAAAAATGAAAATAAAGCTAATTAAACTAGTGATGTGAACAATAATGGGGAGAATTGTGTTTACTTAGATTTCATTACTCCCTAGATATCTTTTACAGGTTGATAGTTTGTTACAATTGCGTGGATGACGGGTTATATTCCTTAATACCATTCGTGGGGTGGCGTACGTACTTCCCCAACTCTATAAGATCCTACTTCACTCCTATGTCGAGCCTGCAAGAAGCTCCTAACATGGGATCATTAGAATTCGCTCATATACAACCATAAAAACCTAGTACGCATTGGTTCATGTTTTTTAAGACGTTCAAGCATGTTACCCTATGGAAGTCTGCCAGTTTTCTTAAGCCTAACATCGAAATCATTCATCCTTAACAAATATAAACAAGCAATCAACCCATAATCAACATCTAGGTTTCACTACATCTAAGCAAACACACAAGTGATCTAGCCTAGCATGTTAAAATCAAGACAAGCATAAGATATATTCAAACAACACATAGACATATTGAATGAATTGAAAGGATACTTATCTTAATTGAACATGAAAGGTTTCAAAGGGTAAAAGCCCTTGAAAGAGCAGTAAAATTCGTGCTAGGGTTTCTTCAAGTTATCCCTCTTAAGTTCTATATCAATGAATGAAAATTGCAAAACTATATATAGATTTTCCATCGTGACGGCGTCAAGAAGAAATGTCTGACGCCGTCAACTCGCCGCCCATAGTAATATCGGATTGCCTAGATCCAGATTTGACGCCGTCATGTGCAAAGTTACTCTGGGCCGTCACATGTAATTGGACCATGACGGCCTATGGTGACGCCGTCATGCCCATAGTGTAAAACTCTCTGGACCGTCACGGACTTTATCCACTTCACCTCTTGTTTTACTCTTGACGCCGTCATGTTGATCCTTGTGACGCCGTCAGGTACTGTTCCCAGCAAGGAAAATTAAGACTTTGCCGTTTTCTTCACTTTTATGCTCCAAAAACGTCCAAAATGCTTCCTTTTCCAGAATTCACTCCAAAAGTACCTAAAATCACAAAAGGAACGATTTAGGGCAATATTTGATCAAATAATTTCAATTCCGGGCTTAAATGACCCCCTAAAAACGGATCATTATTCGCCTCATCACTTTACATCTTGCTCAACGCAATTTGGAACAACAACCATCCTTCACTCAGTCCTCACCACCCAACAATTTTGTGCAACTTGAGAATCATGTTAACAATTGTCCTTGTTGCATTTTTCTCCAAAAACAAACCATTGCTCTCAATGAGCACTTCACTTGGATCGAATATCTCCTCACAAGGTCTTCTCCACCGCCATCACAACCACAACAATTTAACACTTTCGCTCCAAACTCTCCACCACCAAACACTCCAAACTCTCCAAACAACATTCCCACAAAAATCTACCTCCACTAAATCCATCCACCATGCTTCCCATCTCCAAGCAAGTCCTAGAGACCTCAAGTTGGTAACTTAGTATTATCTATTGTAGTTTGCTAAGAAAAGCATATATGTATGCTTATGTACTAATGATCATGTTTTCAACATAATCTATTTTAATAATTAATGAATGCTTGTTGAGATTTATTTCTTTTGTGCACTTCTCTTAGTTCTCGTGTTATATATTTGTTTCATGCATTATATATATATATATATATATATATATATATATATATATATATATATATATATATATATATATATATATATATATATATATATATATATACTAGCTTTCAAGGCCCGCCCGATGGGCGAGCATGACTTGTAATTTTACATTTTAATTTAATTATAATATTTTTAATTTTAATTTACTTATGTATATATATAATGTTCTTTTATTGTTATTGTTTATCGTAAATATGTTTATTATTTTTTTTATGACTGAAAGACATGTGGCTCGACTGCATGAGTGTTTGAATATATTAATGTTATGAACGCACTTATTAGATTATTACTATGTTGTATAGCTGATGTAGAGCAACAAATCAACAATAAGCATGAAGAAGTCGGTCAAATTAAAGGGGTGTTTGGATTAGTTGTTTTTGTCTCGGCTTATGGGCATAGTTTAATGTGGGAAAGCTCATAGTTTATGTAGGTTCAATTGTTGTCAAATGAACTGTTTTGAAGTTATATATGGAGATAACAAAATCATTTAACAAATGAGTTGGTTAAATCATTTAAAGGAGTAAAACATGGAACGTACACCAATATTTGTTTGGTAATTCTTAGAACTAAAAAACTATCAATAAGTATCACTGGTAAACAAATTGACACTGAGCCATCCTTTGTATCTCCTCCCTTCTATCCATTCGTGGAAGAACCTGACCATCATCCCGTACGATTGTAAACTTCACATTAGGTTGTTCCATCCTTTCTGCCACAACAATTTTTTGAATGTTAATATCAATTGTATCATCCGCTATAAGCACAAAAATAGGCTAGAATTCAGCAACTATTATCAACATATAGTCTTGCCTAGTGGGGTTAAATATATGGCCATAGGGTACATATCAACCGTAAATCAAGGTATATAAGCAATATCATGGTGCAATGAGGATATAAAGCAATAACACATACTTCATGATCACTTGTTATCACCTATATCAGTATATACAATATAAATGGGTAGACTTATATTAAGTAGTATATGAAGTGTACTCGAATGAGAGATGTAGATTGAAGAAATTCTAATACGATACTCAGTGGAAAAAGATGCTGAGCAAATGGAACAAATGAGGATATCAAAGATATATATATATATATATATATATATATATATATATATATATATATATATATATATATATATATATATATATATATATATATATATATTTGTATATATTTTTTATTTTAGAAGTGTTATAAAAGAAATTATTGTTATTTTTATTTTAGAAGTATTATAGGTGAATCCAACAAATAGACTGCATATTTGGAAGAGAAAGCCTTTAATCCTTAAATAACCAAAATTGCGAAATACTTAAAAAAGTTGATTATCACGTTTCATTATAGCAAAGCAAATCTAATCAGTATATACGATTGTTTCTCCTTATTTTTAAAAGCATAAGTGATTATAATAGGAAATATCAAACAATGGTTGGTATTGTGTAAACTTGTTGCATACTGATTGAAATAAAATAACCCACAATTTGTTATTCAATTAAGAAAAGATGAATACTGGAAAAGTTGTTCACCTTGAAGCTCGTAGTTACGTGATCCCAAACATCCACTTTCAGCATTACAGGTCGTTAAAGGACTAACTGGACATTATTGCTGCAGATAGCCATCAACATTCTGTAGCCTCGTTGCGACATCCGAATCAAATGATCTTAGGCAAGTGTAAGCAACGCTTTTTCTCATATATTGTCTATCAAAAGTTGTTCCCCTCTCCGGTATCCATCTCAGCAATAGACCCATCATTAAGCACTGCACCACCAATAATATAGTATTTGCAATGCCAAAATCTAATCAGTTAGTCAACCAAGTTCCGCATTTCATCACAAAAGTTACCATATTCCACTTTATCTAACTCGTCTTTGCACACTTCAATAACAACAAACATAAGCCTACTAAGAAAGAGGGATACCTGCTCATCAAAATGACTCATACCAAGCTTCCTTTTTGCAGCCTTATCTACAAAGCAAATACCTTTGCAGTATCATTTTATTACATTAATACTCAATTTTTACACACAAAAAGCAACAAACATTATGGCCATAAACTTACCAGCTTGAATATCAGCAAGTGCCTCTCCTCTCCCCAACCGCCTTCGAAACTCACCAGTTTTCGTAGTTAACTAATTCACCATTACAAACAATCAGCTCATTATATAAAGAAGATAAATAAATTAATAATAAAAAAACGCCGTGCTTGAGAATAACTACCTGATCATCAGAATACTACAACCTTTTTGAATATGGCCAAGCAAATAAATCAAAAGTTTACTCATTTGACATTTACAGTGGTTGAAAGAACCAATAATACACGTAGCTTGTTATGAGTAGAGAGGCGACATGTTCACCCCTTTACTTATAGTTCTAACTTTGCTCTCTAGAACTTATCACGATAAATATAACGTAAAATTTAGAATTCCTAATTTGTTATAAAATCAGTATTAATCTCATGTTCAACCTCATTCAAAAAAAAAAGAAATTCTTTCTAATTTGAGTCATGATTGGAGTAGATACAGGTCATTCGTGATCTCCTATCTAACTTCATGTCACTTGACCTTCTTTAATCTGCTTCACTCCGTCTTTGTTGCGCAAAAAGCAATTCAAGTAAAAATTCAGAAAGGAAATTAAAAAAAAAACCCATAATTGCAATTTGGAGCTACCTAAACTCTGAAACTCATGTTCTTTGATTAAAGCTGGGAGCGCTTTCTTTGACCACGTCCTTGTCGGTAGTCCACTTTTATAGTCAACCACGACTGAGCAAAGCGGAGGAGCCTCATAGTACACATGAGCTTTTACTCACCTTTTTATTATACCTTCTCTTAGCGCCATTTTGCTTCCCACTGATCATCTAAAATCTTTTCCATGTTTACTCTTTGAGCATTCAAAAGAACTGTCATTTCGTACAACATTTTAGGATCTTTTAGATCTTCCTCACTCCATGAAGATGCATTTAGTGGAACATTGAGCTCCTGTACATTAACTTGTGCAATGTCAGATAGTGAATAAGTAACCATTTCTTTGTAAATGGGTCAATATGGGTTATGTTTTTAACTCCAACATGTCAAACAAACCAAAATTCAAAATGTTGGCTAAAAAAACTCTACGGGTCAAATGCTTGAGTGGCTCAATTAGATGAATGAACACTTACCCCCAGTTTTGAGGTCGTGGTGGTGGATTGAGTTTCAAAACTTCAGTCTCTAATGCGGCTCGTGTTGCAATTGGTACTGATTTTACTGTTGCAAGTCTTTCAAAATATAACCAAGATGACCTGTTTGCATATCAGGTGCCAAAAAATCATAAATACCCCATGTACTTTCATATCATTACAAAACATATAGTTCCCAGTAGTGACCAAATAAGCAACAAACATGAATTCAAAATACCTCAGACTGCAATTTCACAGAATGTGCAAAATCAGCAGCAATTGTGACCGCTTCAGTATTTCGTGGATGGAAACCGCGGCGGGGTTTGCGCTGTCATTTGATGTATTTGTTTAGGGTGATTGTTTACATTTGCAATCGTTGTTGGACCTGTATCATTTTTGATACTTCTCAGTTTGTTCAACCCATACCAGCTCGCTTATAATTAGTTTCCACATGTTGGAAAATAAAGCGTACACGAAAACTTAAAAAACCAAAAGGAACCTAACCTGTATTAATGTTAGCATCAGTATCACCACTAACGATGATAACCACGAGAGTTTTGGATACTGGCATTTCGTGACCCATCACTACTGGAATCGCATAGCCAAAACCTGAACTGTTAGCCTCGCTTTTTTATAAAGATAACGTCACACATGTGAATTGGACTAGATTAGTAACATGTAGTACCTGCAGGGACTACTATCGTACACTAGGCAAAGTAATGTTGTGATGAGCCTATAAATACCCCTCATGACTCTCCATGAGGGGTGTGGGAAATTGTGTAATTGTTCTTTCATTTTTAATATATTCCTTTTTCTTCACCCTCTCTTTACTTTCTCTCTCTAGAAAAGATGAATACTTTCATCTTTAATCATCAACCAAGACCTCCCGAACCACACGAATATTACATATTTTCGATCCTACAATTGGCATCAGAGCTATGGTGTTCTTTTTGATGATTTTTGTGGTTCGAATACATATTTGAAGCTGTTTTTACATTTTTTTTTATCTGGAAGTTTTTTTCCTTATCCTTATTTATAACAGTTTCTTCTCATGTGTCTTGTATCAAAATATGGTCAAAACAAAAAGTAAGTCACAACTGTTTTGTGTCGTCCTTGTCCAAACAGTAATATACACTGTTATAATTTGGTGATTTGTTTTGTACCATCCGTGAAAAGTGGTCATAAAAAGGTCGGAAAACTCATCGAAATCTGCAAAAATTCGCCGGAATTTGGTCGGAATTTCTTGTATAAGAAATTTTCGAAAAGTACTTGTTTTCGAGATTATGTTTTCGAAATGTACTATTTTTCGAGAATACTCATTTTTGAAATTTTTTACGTTTTCGAAAACTGGCTTTCTCGATAAATAAGTATTCTCGATAAAATGTATTCTCGATAAAAGATTACAAAGTTTCGCAAACACAAGTTTACAAAGTTTCGAAATTTTTAGTAAAAAGTTTCGAAAACACAAGATGTAAACTTTCGAAAATACAGAAGTAAGATGAAGGAGAGATGAAGACCAACGACCACTAAACCAAATACCAAACTCAAGACCTCAGTTCATTCATCATCAGTCTACTTCATCGAGACAACATCACAACCGATCCATAAACAATAATACATCCATATCTAAACATTAACCCATCTCAGATTTATTTCTTTCTCTCAACTAAAAGTAATATCAAACCTTTTTGAAGGACAGTACATACGAAAGAAATATACATCATCATCAGGGGATCCTTGTTGAAGCCTTAACTTCAATTAATATACAAACTTTACAGAAGATTCATAACAAATCCGTTACAATCTATTTCCGTGGTTCGTGTAAATATAAAAAACAAGACAAGGAATTTCATCTAAACTCAGATTTGGTTCAAATTTTTGCCTAATCTTTATAAGATTTTTTTGTTTGAACCAATTTCATCACAGTTCGATAACGAAACAAAACAATAAATCAATACCTACCCGAGACCCCTTAACAGATCTTGAAGCAAACAACAAGCAGGAACTTAATCTTCTTTGGGTATCGTGAATCCGTGGTAATTGGTTTGTATTTGAGGTTCGGTTATCATTATTGAAGGATGCAAATGAGATCGGTCTTTAGATGAGGTTTTTCATTTTGATGATGGGAGCTGCGTATAGGAATAGAGTAAAGGGGGCGGATTTATTTTTAAGTGTGTTGTTAGGGTTAGGTTAGAATGAAATGACACAAAGTGTGTTATATTATCATAACCGGGTAGTATTTGTTTGGTTTGGGTTGGATTATTCTTTGTTTGGATTGGGCGATATGTTGATAAGATTTGGATTGGGCTATGATATGATTGGACTGTAGTGTTTCATTAGCATAATTTGGACTATCAAAATTCTTATCATCCGAATTTTAATTTTTTTTGGATAATAAATTTTGATAATATTGGACGTTGAGTGGTTTTTTGGTATTATAATTTTCACGGGGATACATTGTTCACGGCTAGAATTGCTTTGTTTAACAAAAATGACTACGGGGTTTTTGCACGGTATTATTGATTTGACTTTGAAGTGGCATTTCAACATGTGTACTTATTTATCTCAAAGTCTAGGGGTGGTTGGATGCACGACTGTTGAAGATAACTTGTCTGCGCAAATTAAAAATTCAGTCTTGACAATCTAGTTATTACTGATGTAAGGAGTTACGTTGTAGTGCTCATAGTATAGCTATCACTTAAAGGAGTTACGTTGTAGTACTCAGTGTTACACGAAGTAGTGGATTGTTCAAGTGGCGAATATTTCGTGCAACCTCATAATTAAAGGAGTTACATTGTAGTGCTCAGTATAGGTATTAAGTCACATCCATCGTACAAGCATTAAGTCACAAGATGGGATGATTACCTCTTTTTCAAGCTGGTCATATCGAGCAGTCTCCATATGTGGTCATTACTAGTAGCCGGTGAATTACAAGGAGGTTCGTTTAAAGGTTGATTTGAGAGAATAGTATTGAGAGTATATTTATGCGACATATACTCACAGAATATGCTTTCATGGTCTATCTATATTGCATCAGAAGTGTAAAGTACGGGTAATTATGGCATGTACACAAAATAGTATGATGATTTCGATAAATCACAACCATCAGGAGGGAGAAGAACATGCAAAAAGAAGTAGTGTTTCATCTCTAGTACGTTGGTTGTTTGAGGGAATTGTGCTTACACTGGAACCGAAGAAGTACTAATGATGTGTACATCGGAGCGTGTTACCAACCTTCTGTGGAATGTTATGTGAGTTATATTGTCAAGATGCTCCCTGAACGACAACCATGTGCCTACACTTTTGAATCTACTTTGTCCGCTGCGTGATGAAAAGAGAGTTGTCGGTTCAGGAGGGAGCAGGAAAAAGAAATAAAGGCTCACTAGTTAGGAGGGAGTAATAACCTAACTAGACCGTTACAGTTGAAGTTCAGAGCTACAAAGATCTGTGCCGTCAGTGCCAAAGATCAAATGCCGAGATCGTCGGATGAAAAGAACTTCAAGTCTGCCTCAGTATCTAGACTACAGAGACTCTGCGCTTCAACAACGTCAACATAGTTTACTATTGTTGTAATTTACATTGTTTATGTATTTATAGGTCTCATTGTAACCATTCACGTGTGACGATATCTTGGAGGGAGATTGTTAGCCTCGCTTTTTTATAAAGATAACGTCACACATATGAATTGGACTAGATTAGTAACATGTAGTACCCGCAGGGACTACTATCGTACACTAGGCAAAGTAATGTTGTGATGAGCCTATAAATACCCCTCATGACTCTCCATGAGGGGTGTGGGAAATTGTGTAATTGTTCTTTCATTTTTAATATATTCCATTTTCTTCACCCTCTCTTTACTTTCTCTCTCTAGAAAAGATGAATACTTTCATCTTTAATCATCAACCAAGACCTCCCGAACCACACGAATATTGCATATTTTTGATCCTACATGAACCACCGACTGCAGACCCCAAAAGAGCTTACTCTTACCGTCTTACTAACTGTGTTCAAAGATCTATACTAACGGATAATAGCTGGAAAGACAAAACTAAAGAGATACAATTCATGATGATAGCACATATTCAGAAAAAAGAATGCATCGATGCACCAAAATATCGATCCAAATCCTTGTTAACCTGTTACAGTATAAGCTATATTACGTTAAGAGAAGATCAAAAGTAATTCAGAAAGCAACTATCACAGTATAAATGGATCTTGTATGACTTGCTTTATACTCAATTAACCACAATTCAAAATTTTCAAATTAAATGATTAATCAGCAACAAAAATCGTACCTTTTTTTATTGTCGGTGAACTACTAACCTTCAATAGATATCCAATTTATGTTGAAAAACCCTAATACATGAACATACAAAAAAAACAAAAAAAAAAAAAAAAAAAAACAAAAAAAAAAAACAAAAAAAAAACACACACACACACACAAAAAATATGATACATGAAGTATTTGGAGTTTGTTCCATATGTAAAACAACCACATCAATTAGTTAATCATTTGGAGATTTATCATGTGAAATTCGGAATAAAAATCAGAACATGATCAATCGAATATTGAACACGCAATAATTTTCTTCAGCTACCCATCATAATCTATTTCCCTTTGCACCTAAAATTCACATGTAAACTGATTTGAGTGAAATTGCAAACAATATCATGTTGTAGATTATGAATGATCCTCATGAACATCCCGAACAACGCCTGCACTAAAGACAGTACATTGGGACCCGGTGTATAGACTATGAACGTTACCCAAAAAGCATAAAACTCTGCACATCTGATAAACCACGAAGATGATCAATAGTATTTGTTATTTAAACAAACCTGTTGGAATCCAATGCATTGGATCGCAAAACATATGGCCATAAACTTTGCGCGTCTGTGACACTCAAAAATCCTTAACAACAGAAAATAAATTAGTTAACAATATATACTATCACATAACTATTGATTGCAAGAGAACGTTATTGGACTAACCATAATCTGAAGCATTGATGATTACCCTTTTTTGACTATCAGCACTTGTAACAGGCGAATAGAATGACTCTACTTTATCCTTTGTTGGTCGGGAAGATGATGGTGGTTTTCAAGTTAACATTCTAATATTCATGATGTAGGATTTGTCTAATTTTGAGCATTTGTGCAGGGGTTAGAGGAACCAAAAGTTTATTTTTAATGCATAGAACATCCTAAAACTGACCACAGGCCCTTTTGTCCCACACTATAAAAATGGTCTTTTTCAACCTGAACCCATTCCCCACTGCTAGCTCCAGTTAAAAATGGTCTTTTTAATGCATGAAAGTTGCTGCCAATGGCGTGAAGAACCACCAATCAAAATATGGCAGTCTCAAAAACATGAATCACACTAAACGACCATTATTTTACATCACACTATAATGATATAAGAGTCCAAGTATCCAAACAATATATTAGATGCTCAAGGTATTTTATTAATATCAAAGAGAAAACATTACAATGCTGCAGGTAATTGTAAATCTGAAGATTATCTGACACCAGATAATAGATATCCTAAACTTATAGTCCTCATCAATCTAAATCCTTGTGACATATCTAGCAATAAAGAATTATGAAAATCAAACTATGAAAGTTAAGAAATAAAAAGCTTACATCTCATAGAGAAAGGTCCTTAATTGCTTCTGTGACCGCAAGACAAACACTATACTGCACCAGAGGCACCAGACGACCATCTTCCATTTGTATTGTAAATGAAAAGAGAAAGGCAGCCTTTGGAGATTCCCATACATTTTGTGAACACCCTGTAACTCATTATATTAGCCTATAGCTTTTACATATACAGATCACTACCTTACCTTGCAAACAATATGAAAAACAGAAAACATATTAAAGTAGGTGCAATAACGGATCAGTCTTCATGTAATAAGCTTTCTTTTATAATGGATCAAATATTAAGCTTATTGTATTTTTCAAATATGAAACTCCAAACTGCTTATCCAATGCAGCTTATTTCAATCACAAATCGACATTATCAGAGAATTTATTTAATAGCAAAACCAAACACCCTGAAAATTCTTCTGTCTCAGACCTAATAAGCAGATAAGCAGTTTTATTAAGCAATCCCAAACACCCTTAAAGAAGTAGTAAGTTTGTACTTACACCATCGAAGATCCGAGTTATTTCCTGCAATAGACCAACCAAAGAATGACTTAAAAGAACACGCTTTCAAGCTGGATAGAACCTTTTTCAGGAAGCAACAATTGTCAATGGCTTCCCACTACAAACCCGTACCAGAAATGTAGTAGATATCAATCAATCTCATTTTAGTGTCTCATATTAACATAGCAACATGAAGGTGCCTAACATAATCATAATCATCAAGAGCTTCAAATATACCTTGTGACCAATTAGGCTTTGATATTATAACAATTGCAAAGAAGAGGATAAATGCGCCATGGCTGTAAAGTTACCAATTTACCCGCCATGCCTGCGAACACACTGAGAAGTTGAGGGAGTACGAAGTCACCTGATTGCAAAATGTTGATGCCCAAGAAATAAAGTGCTAAAGGTTAGGCCCAAATCTATCTCAAGCAACATTCTCACTGATTTGATGATGGTGCATAACAATAATATTTACACTAATAATAAGCATACACACCTTTAATGACTTAAATAAGTATATTTCCATCAGTCTCGATCTGCTTTTACACCCGATGCATCCAGGTGAAGCTCATGTTCAAAAGCACAATGTTTCACTCAAACTGCAAATGTCAGGAAATGAGCCGGTTAACCCGCATATGTAGCTATATCTACTTGAAAAAAAAATCCATACCGAAGCACTTGCTAACACCAGTTGCCTTGTCAATGAAAACCTTGGAACTCAAAACCCTTCCAAATGATTGGAAGGAATTTGCAAGCTCTTCATCGCCAAATTCTTGAGGAATGTGATAAATAAACAGATTAGGAACAGGTGGACCTGCAAGAGAAAATAGAAACACAAACTGCTTAAATATACAATGATAATGGTAAGAAGTGAATGTTAAAGAAACATCACACACAGATAATTAAGAGAGGTGATGTACATAGAAGATTCGAGAGGTCAATTTCTACTCATATAAATGGGTTCATATCAATAAATGACATAAGTAAAACAGGCCATATGGGTTGAAAGTTTCATAAGGTGTATATGTAATAGTTACAATCTCATAAATCATTTTACTTTTTTGGTTGGTAATAAGTTAGATTTTGTTGACATATTCAACGGGTTAACTACTAATTATAAATTACTAACAAAATATTCTTAGAGGTCAACCAAACCAAGCCCGTTTTGACTTTACTCCACCCACCCTGAATCACTAAATTTTAACCCAAAGGATCTTTAACAACCTTCAATTTGGTCAGCAGCACTTCCACCAAAAGTTGAAGATGTTGTAGTATGATTATTGGGCTAGACAGACCACTGAAAGGCCTCATTCCTCCATGGTATGCAAAAGGATATTGAAGCCTGGGAATGGCTAGATAAGGAGAGACAAAGCTAACTGTGCTCAAAGATCTATACTAACGGATAATAGCTGGAAAGACAAAGCTAAAGAGAGACAATTCATGTTGATAGCACATATTCAGAAAAAAAGAATACGTTTAGAGAAGATCAGCATACATACTGCTGTATGTTTGGTTTTGTTTTCGTATTCATATATGCTCCTATAGTTTGTGTTGTAATGGTTGATTAACCCCCTACTACAGGCACGCTTTAAAAGGGGACCTCACCAATGAGGCAGTGAGAATGGCAGAAAAGGTAAAACATGATCATAAACAAATGGATCGTCATAATCATTGTTTCCAAGAGCCTCCCAAGTCACTTGTTCTGCCTCCTCGTCAAACTCAGATGAGATACAAATTTTCTTTATGCCGACATCTAAAGACAAGTGCATCGTAACCGGCATACACAATCATTAGGGTTTTTAGAAAAAATAGATACCTTCATATAAAGAAAGAAGATAACATAGTTTCATTAGGGTTTTGAGAAAAAAAAACATATACCTTCAAACAAAGAAGATGAACAAAGAGTGCGAACATATTAGAATAAAGGTTACAACAAATTTTCTGCAATCCCAGTGGTCTCTGCATAAAGAAAAAAATAATAATAATAACAAAGATTCATTAGGGCTTTGAGAAAAAACCATATACCTTTAAACAAAAACAAAGAAGATGATCACAGTTTTTTTGAATTGAGTTTCTTGTAGCTATAGTTTTTTTTAATCGACTTTTCTTGGATGTAGGGTTTTGAGATTTTTTTTTCATAATACGTTTTTTTTTTTTTTTTGAATTTGATAAATAATGAACCATTATTATCAGTATATTTTCCATATATAGCTGATATTTTTTTAAAAAGCATAACATATTTGATTTTCATTGAATATCACAAATTGTGGCTTAGTCCACTGGTCGAGGTCTTTGTGTTTGTATTAATTGACCTTAGGTCGAGTCCCACGAAAGACATAATTTTTTATCAAAAAAAAAAAAAAAAAAAAAAAAACGAATTTTATATAAAAAAGAAAAAAATCCAGATTTTATTAAAAATAATAATAATAATAATAAAAGATGTGATGACATGGCTTACACTACTGATGACATGGCGCTCAAAATTTGATGACTAGGCATTGACCATGATTATTTGGTAAAAAATGGTCAAACGCCTCCAGTTATATATATATATATATATATATATATATATATATATATATATATATATATATATATATATATATATATATATATATATTGTGTGTGTGTTCTAAATATTTTTGCGAGCATTCCATATCTCGAATTGTCTTATAACCTTAAAACGAGGGGGAGTACATGTCGAGGGGGAGCTCTAATATCGTCGGGATAACATTTTTTATGCTAACAAAAAGGGGGAGAAATGATATAAAACTCACTAAATACTTGTATACATATTAATTTTTGATTTAATGAGTTTAGTTTTTGTAATTATCAAAAAGGGGGAGATTGTTGATATAAATTATGCGTAAAAACATTATTGATATTTCTCGATATCCCTATGTTTTAAAGATCACAAAATCTTAAATCATTAAACGTAAAATCATTACGTAAACAAGTATTTAGTGACAAAATATCATTATATCCAACTTAATCACTTAAGGTATGAATAAACAATTGCCTAATACATTTTATGATCAAAGGAAGGTTTATTTAATCATTACAAATTATATAAAATGGTATAAACATTTTATATATTTGGAAAAACACTTTTGGTAATTAAAGGAAAATGTTTAATTCATAATAAATATATGAATTCAAATTTTTAACCAAAATCAGTTAAATTTTCACCAAATAAACTTTCCCCAGAAAAAGAAAAAAGTTCAGGCCGTTACAGAAGGGCGGCCCCCTTAATTTTAAGGGGGCCGGCACGCTCCTGTGACCAGAAACTTTTGCCTATAAATACAGGTTCAATCCTGCATTTTTTCCTCACTTTTTGCACTATTACTTTCTGGCCAAATCCTCTCAAATCATCTTTCTAAATCCTTTGATCATAAGATTATAAGTTCTTGTTTCAAGTGATCCAATCCCTCATCATTCAAAGTGCAAGAGAAGAATACTCCTTCAACATCTAGTTAAGAAGTATTGTAGATTTGTGAATATTGCTTGTAGTTGTGTAAATTATTTGTAAAGGTGTAGAGGTTGTGTTATAGGTAGATTTAGATGTGTTAGTAGTGAAAAGAAGTTGTGAATAGAAGTAGTGTAGAAGTAGTAGTGTTGTGAAGAAGAAGTAGTGAAGTTGTGATAAGTTGTGTAGTAGTAGTGGTGTGTATAAGTTGTGAAGAAGGTGTGTAGTGACTAGTGGTGTGAGATTGGTTGTAGCTACTATTAGGACTCGACATCTAGCTTAGTGTCGTAAATTGGTGTAAGCGAAAGTTGTGTAAGGTTTTCTCTGCCATAAGGGAGCTTGTTGACATAGTGAAGAAAACTCTCGAGTTAGGTGCTCGGGGAGTGGAGTAGGACGAAGAGGAGCTTCGTAGCCGAACCACTATAAATCCTTTGTCTTGTGGTGCAATCTTTCCATCTCTATCTCTTTACTTACTTACCTATATTGTTGTCATTTACTTTTTTTGATATTAGTATACATAAGTGTTTAAACATTAATCTCACATAAAACTAGAATCAAAAATTTTGTTAACTAAACAAAGATTTATAAATCAAAAAATGACGTAAAACTATTCAACCCCTCTTCTAGTTTTCCACAATAAATATAATGACCTAATTTAAGTTAGAAGCATAACACAATACTAGGGAGATTCATGTGAGGAGTATCATGTGGATATTGCATTTTGACGAGTTTGCTAGGTTTACTAATTAAAGTGCCCTGGCTCCTCAAACGATTATTGCATGACTTCTGAATTATGATGGCCTGAATGGTGTTATGTTATAACTAAACTTAATAACAACATAACTCAATAGTAGGGAGCTTCACGTTAGGAGTATTAACTTCTGAATTATGATGGCCTGAACGGTATTATGTTAATAACATAATACAATAGTAAGGAGCTTCATGTGAGGAGTCTTATACTTCTGGATTGTGATGGCCCGAACGGTGTTATGTTATATCTAAAACACTAACAACTCTAAGAATAATTACTTAAGAAACTTAAACAAGATAACTAAAGCTTGACATACAACCACACTCACAATACCACCAGGATACGTGAGTAGGCAGTCTAGTCTCCGAGTTACTTTTCACATCAATTAGATTTCCCTAAGCCCAGGTGAGTTCATAGCCTCAAACTCTTTTAAATTTGACGAGTTTTCATAGCCTCACTCTTTTTAAATGCTTTACAAACCCTGTGAGGTGGATACATGCTACTTGCTTTCTTTAAATCGAATACAAGTCTTTTTCTTTGGTTGAGCACGAGTAAACTATCTGCCACCCCTACACAACAAAATTCATAAATCTAATCACTTGTGATATTTTACACAAGTGAACGCGAATATAATTGATAGATCTATCGGAGTTTGACAACTCCCGTTGGTACTACCTCTCACTGGAGGGTACCAATAAGTATTATATTTGAACCATCTGAAGGATTAACTTTGGCAAGTTATCCTTTCCGTTCCATCATGGATTGGTGTGCAGACCCCATGATCTGGACTGTTAATGTGTGGTTCATGAGTTTTGTGCAACATACCAACTTTTGATAACTGTACATGCATTACAATTATCACACAACTACATTTTCCTTGAAGGGTTTAACAACTGAACCCTGAGGAACTTGTATTCAGTAACACTTAAACCTATGACTCTCACTCAACACCTAGTGTTGACTTTTTAAGCATGTATCCTAGGTAACGGAGCTCTATGGAAATTATGGCATAGAGTGGCACGAGACTTGAAAGAATTTCTATTTGGTTATCATTCAAACATAATGATAAGGCGAAAAGTGTACCACTTTTAGGGGGTCATTTAAGCCCGAATTCGTGATTATTTGATCAATTATTGCCTTAAATCGTTCCTTTTGTCATTTTAGGTACTTTTGAAAAGAAATCTGGAAAAGGAAGCATTTTGGACGTTTTTGGAGCGATTAAGTGAAGAAAACGACAAAGTCTCAAAATCCTTGCTGGGAACAGTACCTGACGGCGTCAAGCTTGGCAAAAGAGGTGGATATGGAAAATACATATGACGGCCCAGAACTATTTCAAGGCAAAAATGCCTGATGGCGTCACCAAGGCCGTCAGGATCGATTTACAAGTGACGACACAGAGCTTATTCTCAACATGACGGCGTCAAGATTGGATCTAGGCAATACGACCCTTATTTTGGCGGCGAGTTGACGGCGTCACACACTATAATGTGACGCCGTCAAGGTGTAAAATCTATATATAGTTTTCTAATTTTCATTCATTAGGTGTGGAACTTTTAGAGAACTTTTGTGTGCAAACCCTAGACGAATTTTCTGTAACAACAAGGGTTTCAACCCTTGTTCTATCCATGTTCAATTGAAGATAAGTTTTCCAATAATCATACAATATGTCTATGTGTTGTTTGATTCTATCTTATGTTTGTCTTCTTTTTAACATGATAGGCTAGGTTTTTCTTGTGTTTGCTTAGATGTAATGAAACCTAGATGTTGATTATTTGTTGATGGTTTGTTTATAATTGTTGTGGATGATTGAATTCGATGTTAGGCTTAAGAAAATTGGCAGACTTCCATTTGGTAACTTGCTTGAACGTCTTAAGAAACATGATCGGAGGTGTACTATGATTTATTGGTTGTATTTAATGCGTAGGCAACTGCTAGTGATACTACGTTAGGAGCTAGTAGTCGGCTCGACCTAGAATGAAGTGGAAGCCTATAGAGTTAGGGAATATCGTACACGGCCCTACGACTAGTATTAAGGAATATAACCCGTCATCCATGCAATTGTAACAAGCTAATCAACCGGTAAAAGATATCTAGGGAGTAATGAAATCTAAGTAAACACATTTTCTTTTATTATTGTTTCCACCACAAATTAGCTTAAGTTTTATTTTATTTTGTTTTGATTGCATTTTTAGTTAATTGGGTTAGTTGACTAGCAACTAATTCCGACCACTCCTTCAAAACCGAGATTTTTACTTGCTTTTATAAAAATATAAAAAGTACAAAAAGAATCATCCCTCACCTTTAGACCTAGTTTAATAGAATTTTAATCCTAGCGAACACTATTCCTGAGTTGAACGATCAATCCCCCAGTACTTATCACTATACTATACTAAAACGATCAGGTACACTGCCTGGCGGGGATTGCAAGCTTCTCAAGATCCCTTGAGAGGCAAAACCTTTTGTGAGGGTGCAATCCCGCACATCAAGTTTTTGGCGCCGCTGCCGGGGAGTAGTTATTGTCTAGGTTAAAATTTCTTTTTATTAGGTCTACTTGCTAGATTCCTTTCTAGTAAGGTTTTTATTTTTATTTTTAGGTCTTCTTTAGTCTATCTCATTTCTTCGTTCCTTTGTTCGTAACTTTTACCATCCGCCATCATGGATGGTGGTAATCTCTTTGACCCTATCAACCCACCACAACAAAACCATCTACAAAACCCACCACAACCAAACCAACCTCCTAGACCCCGAACTTTAGGAGAGTATTCCCGTCCTAGCCACCAAGGCTATCGAAACACCATTGAGCTCACTCAAGGAGCCAATGTGTCTCCCTTGCGATCCGACACCATCCGGTTGGTACAAAGCGGATGTGTATTCCATGGACTTCGTTCCGAAGATCCTAATCAACATCTCAAGTATTTCCTTGAAATCGTTGACTCCATAGACCTTGATGTTGAAACTAGAGAGACGACCCGATTGCATCTATTCCAATTCTCTCTTCGTGACCAAGCTAGTCAATGGCTTGAGCGTTTACCCGCGGGATCTATCACCTCTTTGGATGATCTCACCAGTCGTTTCCTTGGTCAATTTTTCCCACCGGGGAGAACTACTAAGCTTAGAAATGACATCTTGATGTTCCAACAACGTCAAGGTGAAACTCTCTATGAAGCATGGACTCGTTTTAAGGACTTACTCCAAAAAGTCCCTCATCATGGCATAAATCTTTGGCTCAAAGTCCAAATTTTCTATGACCATATCGATCTCTCCACAAGGCGAACCATTGACCAATCGGCCGGTGGCAAGCTACGTGATCTAAGTGCGGAAGAATCATGGGAACTCATAGAAGATCTTGCTCTCTTTGACAACGAAAGTTGGAATGATCCCCGTGATTTGAACAAAACAGTCAAGGCAATATCTTTACCTTCGAACAATTCAAGCACTTCCGACCGTAGGATCATGGAACTTGAAGACCAAGTCAAGTTTCTCATGAAATCCTACTAAGTTCCTAAGCCTTCAAGCCAAGTGAAAAAAATCACTTATTCATGCGAATTATGTAGTGGTCCCCACGACACTCGTGATTGCATGGAACTCCCCGAACAAGCTTTTGCGGATTACGCATCCTCGCGTACCGACGGAGCGGGAGATAAGTGGTACACTTCCAAACCCGAGCCAAACCCCTACGGTGATTCATACAATCCCTCTTGGAAAAATCACCCGAACCTTAGGTGGAAGCAAAACCAAAACATGCCCCAAAACAATTCTTCCAATACACCTAATCGTTACCAACCAAATGGTCCAACTTCTAACCGTACTTTTAACAACAATCCTTCAAATAACTATGGTAGTACCAATAATCTTGAAGGATTGATGTCCAAGTTTATGGCATCTAAAGAAGCTCGCATAGCTAAGTTTGAATCTGAATTCAATCAACAACAAACGGAGATAACCAATAAAATCGACAACTTGTTGAAAGCCCTCAACAACCAAGTGCTAACTACACCTAGGAAGGACACTAGGGACACTAGTAGCGGGACCCAAACTAAGGACCCCTCATCATCCAAACATGTTCACTTTGTCAATGTTGTCACTATTAAGCCAATTGATAAAAATATTGAAGGAAGTGATAGCGATGAAGTTAGAATAGAAATTGAACCTAAGAATGAGATTAAGGAAGTTGAGGATAAAAAGGAAGAGAAGTTAGAAGATGTAAGGGATTATTTCAATAGGTTACCCACCAAGGAAGAACGGGAGTATCACAAGAATCTATTTGATGACCCTGAGACACCTTACATCCTTGGTTCACCAATCATCAAAGCGGGTGACCCCTCTAACATCAACATACCATGCAACATTGGGCATATGTATGTGTGGAAAGCCTACATCGATCTTAGATCTACCATAATCATTATGACTAGGACCTATTATAATTGGGTAATGAAGAAGCAACTTGTATATAGGATGATGCCCAACACGAGTTAGATGAGTAACTTTGTGGGAAGAGTGACGGGATTACATGTCTTTGTAGGAAACTTCACTTATGTTACCGACTTTGTAATCGTAGAAGATATTCGTCCGGTAATAGATGGTTGTTTAAGTCAAGTAGTGTTCAGAAAGCCATTTGTTGAGGCCTCTAAGATGAATTATCACCCGTCCCTAGGGATAGTTAGGTTTAAGGATGAGAGCGATGAGATAGCTTACCAAATGCCATATAAGAGTGAACAATTTCGGCTCTTGTCAAACATCAAAAAGGAACACAAGCAAGCGTTCTACTATAGGAATGACGAGGATAGACGTAGAGGAGTAGACTATGTTATGAGTAGAATATTTGGTTTCTATAAGGAATGCTTGCAATTAGGCCCGGAGTACAAAACTAAGATTGAGGATGACCTAGAGACCGTGACCAATGACGAGGTCACGTGATAGCCCGTGACCTTGAGTCTAGCTACGAGACTCGTTAATAAAGAAAATCGCTTCTTGGGAGGCAACCCAAGTTTTATTTGTTTGATTTTATTTGTTTCCGTATGCGCGTTTTATTTTTATTGTTTGTGGATCATGATTCAAAATAAAATGTGAAAATGCTTTATTTTATTTTTAACTTCGTCTTAATTACATATAAAGGTATTTTGCAAAAGCTAAGTGTAAGGGAGACCCAAATTTGTTTATAAGAACGAAATTGAACATGAACAACAACAATATTAAATGAACATGTATATTAGTAATTGTTTGAGTCAAATGCGTGTATCGAGTCATAATGATATTTTGTAGGATTTTGCAGGAAGTAAGGCATAAGTTTTTCCAGAAATTTTCCGGAAACTTAACATGAGATTTTTGTAGGAACAATCTGACGGCGTCAGGAGTTATACCCTGACGGCGTCAGGTACAAAAATTCTGAAAAATTTTGTGAGTTTTATTTATGCCGGAGTCTTAAAGTTTTTGTTTATTATTTAGTTTTATAAACTCCAGGAAATCTGCAAACATTCATTCCACAAGCATTATATCTTAATTTGCTTTCTAGGATTTTTAGTATATATAGATTGCCGCCAATTTTACACGAGGTTTGCCTTGATTGTTTTCTCAGGTTTAACAGGTTACATTGGACAAGAGGATGAATTATATTTCTGGAAGGAAGCTTTCAAAGTTCATTTTCTTGGAAGAAGATCTAAACTTGTTGACACACTACCACACCGGACGAATCAGGGGAGTATTTGTTTTCATTCTTTTACCTTATTGACTTTTACATCTTTTTATTGAACATTAGGGACAATGTTCAGCCTAAGTGTAAGGGGAGGGTAAATGATGATACTTTAGAGAATACTATTGCACTTGAGTTTGTTTGTTTGACAGTAGGTGTGTAATAAAACTAAGAAAAATACTTGTTAGGGCAATTTTAGCGCCAAATTTAAAATTTTTTACAACATTTAGGAGTGAAGCTTTAGCCTTAATAAGCGTCTCATGGATAGGAGTTGTATGACTAGCACAAAAACCGTACCACTCAGAAAAATTTTCCACCCAAATATGTGAGGTTCGCCTTTAGATTTGTTAGGAAAAGCATTCATTATTAGTGCTTATGAGTGTACCGGTAGTACTTAGATTCCAGAACTTGCGTTAGTGATGCATCCCGAGACCGCTAGTGAGACTACATTCGTGTAGTAGGATTTACTACATGATAAGAGGCATTAGGATCACCCTTGTGTCGAACCCGTATCATAATTACTTGACCATTTAAGTCAATTAACTTGACTAACAAAGTCAATTAATTTCTCCCACACCTTTGCGTTGTACTCATTTTTAGTACACGATACCCCTAGTACACCCCTCCGAGCCTATCTTTTTCGTTTCTAACTTTAAGCATCTTACTTAAAGATAGAATTTGTTACAATCCACCCCAAATGTGCAACCAAATCGCCTTAGCCTTCCGTGTATGCACTCATCTTTAATGCATTATTGTTATTTGTTTAAACCCTTAGTTAATTGTCTAATTGATTACATGTTTGCTAAGTCGAGTCATATCTTGTACATATTGTTTTGGGACGATTGAGACTCCTGCGTAAAGTACTAGTGTTATGGAGTAATGTGGATGACGTCAATTATTACCCCCATATGTGCGTTAATTTTAAAAGTACTACAAGTGTTTTGATTATCTTGATTTGAGTTATTAGAATAGTTGATTGTAAAGTATGTAAAAGTTCAAGTGTAAGGGGGACGTAAATCCCCTATTATGTATTATTTTGGATGCTAGGGCAAGAGTGTATGCAAAAAAAAAAAAAAAAAAAAAAAAAAAAAAAAATCAAAAAATCAAGAAAAAGAAAAAAAAAAGAAGAGAAAAAGAAAAAGAAAAAGAAAAACATACGGACTACCATCCCGTTTCATTTCATGTTTGTTTTATGTTTTTGTTAGTTTGTGATTAGCTTAAGTCGAGTCGAGTCTTGGCTTAGTAACGCCATATTATACATGTAAATAACCAAGATGATTAACTCGCCACAAGTAAATATTGCATTTATCCAATAAAACCGTGTTTATCATATCCCTACACCTCACGTTATAACCCTTCAAAAGACCTCTTTGATAGTTTATCCTAGGTGCTTACGCCAAGTGGTGGAGATTTGATCCTGTCCCAAGCCTATGGTAATCTATTTGCTATGACAGGTAGTGAGAGATGTTTTCCATTTCCATATTGTGATATATACTTTATTATACCCGAGAAATGTGAGTATTTAAACACTATTTGTGAGGTGCTAGTGTATAATCTCTGGGCTTGTTTTTGTTTTAAGAGGGAATGATTATTTGTTGTAATTACTTTTATATTAGTGTTAAATAACCCCTAGCTTGTATTTTGATTAGAATAAAAGAGCATTTGCTTGAGGACAAGCAAATCTCAAGTGTAAGGGTATTTGATTAGGCGAAAAGTGTACCGCTTTTAGGGGTCATTTAAGCCTGAATTCGTGATTATTTGATCAATTATTGCCCTAAATCGTTCCTTTTGGCATTTTAGGTACTTTTGAGAAGAAATCTAGAAAAGGAAGTATTTTGGACATTTTTGGAGCGATTAAGTGAAGAAAACGACAAAGTCTCAAAATCCTTGCTGGGAACAGTACCTGACGGCATCAAGGCAGTACAAGTGACGGTGTCAAGCTTGGCAAAAGAGGTGTATATGGAAAATACACATGACGGCCCAGAACTATTTCAAGGCAAGAATGCCTGACGGAGTCACCAAGGCCGTCAGGATCGATTTACAAGTGACGGCCCAGAGCTTATTCTCAACATGACGGCGTCAAGATTGGATCTAGGCAATACGACCCTTGTTTTGGCGGCGAGTTGACGGCGTCACACACTATAACATGACGCCGTCAAGGTGTAAAATCTGTATATAGTTTTCTAATTTTCATTCATTAGGTGTGGAACTTTTGGAGAACTTTTGTGACCCTAGACGAATTTTCTGTAACAACAAGGGTTTCGACCCTTGTTCTATTCATGTTCAATTGAAGATAAGTTTTCCAATAATCATACAATATGTCTATGTGTTGTTTGATTCTATCTTATGCTTGTCTTCTTTTTAACATGCTAGGCTAGGTTTTTCTTGTGTTTGCTTAGATGTAATGAAACCTAGATGTTGATTATTGGTTGATGGTTTGTTTATAATTGTTGTGGATGATTGAATTCGATGTTAAGCTTAAGAAAACTGGCAGACTTCCATTTGGTTACTTGCTTGAACATCTTAAGAAACATGATCAGAGGGGTACTACGATTTATTGGTTGTATTTAATGCGTAGGCAACTGCTAGTGATACTACGTTAGGAGCTAGCAGTCGGCTCGACCTAGAATGAATTGGAAGCCTATAGAGTTAGGGAATATCGTACACGGCCCTACGACTAGTATTAAGGAATACAACCCGTCATCCATGCCATTGCAGCAAGCTAATCAACCGGTAAAAGATATCTAGGGAGTAATGAAATCTAAGTAAACACATTTTCTTTTATTATTGTTTCCACCACAAATTAGCTTAAGTTTCATTTTATTTTGTTTTGATTGCATATTTAGTTAATTGGGTTAGTTGACTAGCAACTAATTCCGACCTCTCCTTCAAAACCAAGATTTTTACTTGCTTTTATAAAAATATAAAAAATACAAAAAGAATCATCTCTCACCTTTAGACCTAGTTTAGTAGAATTTTAATCCTAGCGAACACTATTCCTGAGTTGAACGATCAATCCCCCTGTACTTGTCACTATATTATACTATAACGATCAGGTACACTGCCTGGCGGGGATTGCAAGCTTCTCAAGATCCCTTGAGAGGTAAAACCTTTTGCGAGGGCTCAATCCCGCACATCACATAACATCTCACACTTAGATTCATGGGATCTCATCTATTAAAACTCTGATAATTTTAATGAATGATTACTCATTTTTATAAAATGTCTCTTTTCGAGTCATTTTCTATTATTGTATCTTTGGTCCATGAGGTAATACCCCATGGGGTGTTACAATATGATATGCTCTAAATATTGATCTACTTTTAACTATGTTCTTAAGAGCCACGTTTGTAAACAAATTGTACCCAACATCAGTTTACCAAATCTTGAATGTTGCTCCGAGCATATTTTTTTATACACCATTAATATAAAGAAGAATGATTTTGTAAATGTTGCCCATGTTTTGAAACCCGGGTCGATCCAGCCGGGTTAACCGGTTGAACTGGTTCCGGCAAACAAAGGGTAAAAAAATCGGGTTAACCGGTTAGACCCGTCGGGTTTTAAGTGACCTGGGTCAACCGGGTTCGCGAAACCCGACCGAGTTTATATTTTCATTTTTTTTATAGAAAAACGGGTTGACCCAGTCGAAAAAAATAGTTTTTTTTAATAGAAAACCAAGTTGACCCGGTGGTTATAGCGGTCACCCGATGACTCAAACCGGTCGATTAAAACCCGGTTTTCAAAACATTGAATGTTGCTAAATTGTTATTATCAACCCAAAAAATATACATAAATCAAGATTACTAGTGATAGTTAAACCCAAAAAATTACACCCATAGTTTCAATATATATATATATATATATATATATATATATATATATATATATATATATATATATATTTACATACTTTTATTATACATATATATATATATATATATATATATATATATATATATATATATATATATATATATATATATATATATATACACTTTTATTATACATATACTTGAATTGATTTATGCGCATTGTATAATGCAGCGAACCACCAACCCAACAAACACTATTTCCTTTTAACATCACGAGCTACCAACGACAACGGTACCGATTTCAATTACGTGACTGAGAATGACATGGGTGAGTGGATCATGGATGGTGAGACGAGGTACCTGATGGAGGCCAAGTCATTGGTTTTAGAAGTGTTTTTGAGTTTGAGTACCATCAGAACTATGTTGGCGTCCAACACGTTTGGAGGATGACACAATCATCCCTTCACCAAGGCCCGCATCAAGATGCCCAACAAAACACTTGTATCTGTATTATTCGTCGTGTTTGATCATTTAAGGTGAAGTTTGTTGCTGGTAATGGTTCATGAAAATTGTTGTGTTTAGTGTGTCAAAAATTTGTATATAAATGTGAAAGCAGTAGGGTGCTTCTGATGTACATGAACCCTATCTAAATAAAAATGTGCTTAATTCTCTAGAGAACTTTATCTGGACATGAATAGCATCTTGTTTTAAGCGGTTGACATTATACTTTCTCTATATGTTCACAACACAATGTTGACTACGGTTATATTGACATATTTTTCTTCCTTGGCCTTTTCTTTCTCATACATATAGGGCCTCCTAAGCCATTACCTATTTTTACAGTTAGTAATGTTGATATAAATAATGCCTAAAAACATTATTAACATTTATCGATATCTCTATGTTTTGATAATCACAAAACATAAACCCATTGAGCTAAAAATTATGTTGTAAACAAGTATTTAGTTGTAAATATTCACTTAACATCCAAATCAGTTAAGGTATGAATAAACAAAGTGTTTATTGCATTCTATTATCAAAGGAATTTTTATTTTTACAAACCTTATATTTTTTATAAAATGGGACAAACATTTTCAAACCTATACAAAATGTTTTTGTATTTATAAAAAATGTTTTATTCAAAATAAATATTTTGAATTCAAATTTCTAGCCAAAAAACGACTAGATTCTTCAGCTAAAACTTTCCCCACAAAAGGACAAAAAATTCTGATGATTTTTTTTAATAGGGCGGCCCCCTTAATTATACTAGGTGGCCCCCTTAATTATTAAGGGGACCGGCCACGCTCCCGAACAGGTTTTTTTTTCTTTTTTTTTTATTTTTTTTTTTATTTTTTTTTTTTTTAAATACTGGCTCAAATCAGGCATTTTTCCTTACCTTTTTGCACAAAAACCTTCTGTAAACATCTCTCTCAATCTTTCTAATAAATCCTTTAATCATATAATTATAAGCTTTTGTTTCAAAGTGATTCAAGCTTATACCATTCAAGTGCAAGAGAAGAATACTTCTATCCATCAAGACAAGAAGTATTACAACTTAGTGTGATCCCTTCATCTAAGTTGTTTCTACATCACCATTTGTATATTATTCATTCATTTGTGTATAAGTAGTGAATATTAATTAGATAGTTGTAGATATAAGGAGTTAGGCTAGTAAGGTGTGTAAGTAAACAAGTTGTAAAGAAGATAGTGGTGTGAATAAGTAGTGATTGGTGTGAAGAAGAAAGTGGTGTGCTTAAGTGTGAAAAATTTGTGAATTAGTTGTGAAGAAGTTGAAGTCTTGAAGAAATAGAAGTCGTGAAGTAGTGAAGAGATTGAAGTTGTGAAGAAGAAGTTGTGAAGAAGTTGTGTAGTGATTAGTGGTGTGAGATTGGTTCTAGCTAGTATTAGAACTCGACATTTAGCTTAGTGTCGTTAATTGGTGTATGCGAAAGTCTTGTAAGGGTTTCTCCTCCATAAGGGAGCTTGTTTACATAGTGAAGAAAACTCTCGAGCTAGGTGCTCGGGGAGTGCTGAAAGTGATGATGAAGAATATGCCATTGCCGTAAGAGAATATGAAAGAATTTTTATGTGTAAAACCACAAAAGAAATTTGAGATTCTTTATTAATCACTCACCAAGGTAATAGTCAAGTTAAAGATAATAAAATAGATCTTCTTGTTCAACAATATGAACAATTTACGATTCCGGAAGAGGAATCAATTGATAATGCTTTTGCTAGGTTTAACACTATCATCACAAGTTTAAAAGCGCTTGATGAGAATTTTTCTAGTAAGAATTTTGTTAGGAAATTTCTTAGGGCTCTTCATCCAAAATGGCGAGCTAAAGTTACGGCGATAGAAGAATCGAAGAATTTGTCAACTCTTCAACTTGACGAGTTGATCGGCAACTTGAAAGTCTACGAAGCAATAATAAAGAAAGACTCTGAGATGGTCAAAGGAAAAAGAGAGCAAAGCAAGTCAATTACGTTGAAAGCTAGGAAAGAGTATAGTGACGAGGATAGCTCAACCTCTGAAAGTGATGATGAAGAATATGCCATTGCTGTAAGAGAATTCAAGAAATTCTTCAAAAGGCGAGGAAGATTCGCTAGACAACTGCATGATGAAAGGAAAGCATACCAAAGAAATAAAGATGACAAAAATGACAAAAGTGAAAGGAAGTGCTTCAAATGTGGTGATCCAAATCATCTCATCGAAAAATGTCCAATGATGTCAAGAGATCAAAATCAAAAGGCATTTGTTGGAGGAGCTTGGAGTGATAGCGATGACGGTGAGAAAGAAATCACAAAAGAGGAGAAGTGTCTTAAGGCTAAGACATCAAGCGAGGTACGTTCTGAAACCGAATACTTTAGTGATGAAAATCTATCGTTAGATGAAAAAGACTTAGATAGTGAGTATAATAGACTATGCAAACTAGGACAAAAAGTAATGATTAAAACTAAATCTCTAAAACGAATAAATAACCAATTAGAAAATGAAATACTAGAACTAAAAACTAAAATGCACCATTTAGCAAAAGGTAAATAAATTTTTGAAGAATGTAAATCATGTCAATACTTTAAAAATGAAAACGAAACACTTAAGGAAGAAATTTGCAAACTTGACAAGTTTAAAAATAGTAGTAACCCACTTAAGAAAATAATAAGCGTTCAAGAAACTTCGGGAGATGAAATCGGTCTAGGATTAACCTCAACTAATGTTTCAACTAGTAAAAATAAAAGTATAAAGTTTGAATGTGAATCTAGTAAACAAAAATCATTAGAATCAAAACCTAAGTATATACTTACAAAAGATAGAAAAATACCCATTGCAAATGATGAAAAAGTAAAAACTTTTTATAAACCATCCTTAAAGACCGAAGTAGGATCCTCTAAACCTAAATTAAGATCTAAAACTCCACCACCAAGAAAACCAGATAATCCTCATACTCGATCTAAAACACCTCAACCTAGAAGAAACCAAAATAGACAAAACTACAATAATACTAGTCATCAAATGTGGAATTATCAACCAAGTTACAATCCTTGGGGAATATTACCACCATACATGCATCCTAGCCAAATGTTAAATATGTTTGGACCAATCAGACAATGGGGACCAAGTGGCTAAATTGTCATTCTTCGAAGAAGTTGGAATCTCATCTACAAATGACTTCTATAAGTCAACATGGTCACCTGAAGTGCTTGAAGATAATCCATTGAATACTAAAAGGTACGTGTTTCTTTTAAGTTCATCACTATAATTTGCATGCTTAGATAAATGATTAGTTAGATTAATGCTTAGCTATACATATATATTGTTTGCAACTCTTATACATATATAAATACATAATAGCTTATAACTTATAACCTAGAAACATCATTAGTTGACTTTCCTAGGAATAAGATGAAATTGTTCATTGTCGAACAAAATATAAAATGGAAATCTTCCATATCCACTGTTAGAAAACTCATGGTGATGAAGTGAAATGAGTTATGTGGATCAATCGTTAATATAGAAGTAGGATTAGATCCCTCGCGTAAGAAAACTATGGATGAAACAAGCTCTCGTAGACTATGGCATTAAGTTAGATAAGCTTGCAAAAACAAAGGAACTATAGATGTTAGGTTATACCCATTCAACACTCTCACATCTAGTATGTAAATTTTTGTCATCACTTCCTTTAGCATCATAGGATATGTAGAAACGATAGCATGAGATAATAATAGGCTTGAAGAATCCTCTTGAGCATGAGATCTTTAATAAACATCTTTTAAAATATATGATTAATGATATTTGTTGTCAAAAATCTAATATCTCTAAAAATATGCAAAAACCTCACATTTTGGAAAATAGTTTTTCAAATAACTATCCCACTTTCAAATAACATGTTTTCACTATCAATATCCACAATTTTGTTTTGATCAAAACCAAAGATTGGGAAAATTTTCTTTACCTTTCATTAACACATTTTGAAGTAAAACCCAATCTATTTTATTCAAATAACTCTCACATCTACGTGAAAACTTACTTTCAAACATTGTTGAATAATGCTAAAAACGTCTCTTTTAATCATGCATGGTAATCTCATATTTGTCATCTATATTTATATAAATGACACTTATAAGTGAACTAAATCAAATCAAGAGGACCATGGTTTGTCTATTAAGACTTTGTTTGTAACAAGTCTAGAAATCTATGCTATCATAACTACCCACTTATTGCACATTGATACACATTAGGATTAATCCTCCTAGTCTTGTAGTTATGAGATACTTTATGTTGATTATTATTTCCTAGCATTTATATTTTTACTTGCTTGATGAGTATGTTTGCATGCTAGATGAAATTGCTTGTTTACTTAATCTCTTTGGTTAAAATGCTTTGGCTACATAATTGCCTACATAATTAGTATATGCTTAATTGCCTCAAAGAGTTGGACTTGTTTGAAACCAAAAACACAACCTTTCTGCAATTCACTACCAAAAACCCTTTTCTGGGAATCACCAGATGGGCGGCCCCCTTAAATCATAAGGCGGCCCCCTTAATTATTAAGGGGTCCGACCATCTGATGGTCGAAGGTGTTGTTTCCTTTTTCTACTTTTTAGCCCATTTCATCCTACATTTCCCAAAATTCACAAACCTATTCTATCCTAAACCTTCCATCAAAGTTTATCCATTCGTGATCCCACGAATTCTACACTATAAACACACCCATTCCTCACAATCTCCACTCATCTCATCATGTCCTATGCATCAAACCAACACCAAATTCCTCCTATGTCTCCAACTATACACTCAACCTTCTAGCACACTCAAATGAACCTTTCCTCAATCCTTATAATGGTCAAAGCATCCACCTATGCTCCCAACTACGTACCTACATTTCATCCATTTCCTCCAAACAATCCCTTTGTTAATCTCACCTTCCAAACCTTCCAAATCATTCCATTGAACCATTTTACAAACCCCACCATGTTGACCAAACAACTACCTTTATCTCAAACTACACATCTCAACCTCAAACCACCTTCAATGCAGTGGCGAAGCTAGAAAATTTTCAGTGGGGGGTCGGGATCTAATTTTTTTTCCTAACGCTATTTTTCGGGTAATATGTTCGGGTCGGTGATTCGATTCGGGTCGGGTCAAAAATTAAATGCTATTATTATAAAAAAAAAGTTTCAATCACTAAAAAACTGAGCATTTGTCCAAGACAACTAAACATTAAAAAGGAGACAAACGGTTGGTACCTGGTTCGATTCATTGAAGAAATTAGAGTTCAGCCTTTCGACCTTTAAGATCCTTGAATTATTCAATTATGGACTCCGCATCAAACTTGTTAGCAATTTCTTTTTCTATGTAAATCACCATACTGTTTGCTAGATTCTGAGGGTCGAAGGGGGAGGGTTTGGGATTTGGTTAGTTGGTTTGTTAATTGTTAGGGATTGTTCCGTTTTTTTTAATGGGCTAAGTAATGGATTTTAGTTTGGGATTTGGTTTGTTAATGGATTTTAGTTTGGGGAGATGGGCTTATGTAAAATGTAATGGATCAATTTTATTGCTTAATGTATAAAAAAAATTCACAATTAAAATGGGGGGTCGAAACCGAATATACCGAAATTTTTCTACACGAAAACTATATACCCCCTACATCACAAAAAAAATTTCGGGGGGTCGGGCGCCCCTCCCCGCCCCTAAATAGCTGCGCTAATGCTTCAATGGAACCTTTCAACATCCAAATCACATTGGTCAAACATCAAACTTCAATCCCAACTACACACTCAAATTTCATCCATTTTCACCAAATGATCAAATCTACATTCCCACGGAAAGGCAAAATTTCCGTGATGAGATAAACCAAATCCATCACCTTCATGATCTCCTTGCTATGCACATTGAACAACACAACAAGGGCCAACCTCAACAAATGATGTTGGTTCCAACCAACCAACACTCAAACCTCATCTCTTTCTACCTTACACTCAAACCTCAAAACCTTTACACACTCAAACCTCATAACCTTTACTCACCTCAACCTCAAATTTCATATCCTAGTGCACCTAATGCACCATCTATAACACCCTCCTACCAAGAAATCCCTTCCATGAACATCGCTCTTTCACTCTCACCAATCACATCACTTGATACTCATTTTCCATCTTCACCAATAACTCCACCTAGTCATCCTCACAAAAAGATTCAACCATATAACCATTCCCTACACTCTACAAAGTGTGTCATCACCACTACAACTTAACCCATGAAGGTCAAACCATATTTCATGATACACAAACCTCATGTTCACTCAAATGAACCCTTTCACAAACCTCATCATAATAACCAAACATCCATCCTTGTTCCCAAAAATACACCTTCATCTCACCCACATTAGTCATATGAAGAGCATGCTCAATCTCAAAACAACAATCCCTAATAACAATCACACTCCACCATCATCACCTTCCTCTAAACACTTGAAGTTCATTGAAGAACTTATGGAAGCCCATGAGCTTTGTGCTCTTCTTGCCTTACACCTTGCTCAATGCAACTTGGAACAACTTTTCTCTAGCTCTCCTTCATCACCCCACAACTTGAAACAAGTTGCAAAACATGTCACAATTTTCCTTGTTGTATCTTTCTCCAAAGACAAACCATTTCATTGAATGAACACTTCACTTGGATTGATTATCTTCTCACTAGATCTCATCCAAAACCCTCGCTTGAACAACATCTAAACTCTCTATCAACTTCTTCCACTCCTAACTCTGCACCTCTAAACTCTCCACCACCAAACTCTCCAACACTCATGCACCCAAACATACACCTCCATTAATCCAACATTCTTACCCTAACTTAACCATTTTCATTCCAAACACTCAATCATCAACCATCTAAGCATAATATATGCTTATGATTTTCACTTTCAAATAAGTATCAACCAACCTTTTGTTACAAGCAAGTCCGATGGCTCTCTTTGGCAAATTAGGATCTTTAACATAATCACTTTGAATTAATTGTTATGTATCCTTAATATATGTTTGCTATGCTTGTTATTTGTATATTGCATATTTTTTTATGTATGCTTGTGCTTCTAATATTTTTGCAGCCAAGATTACCATTGCTCGATTCCTTGGTGCCCTCGAACGAGGGGGAGCACACATCAAGGGGGAGCTTTCATCCCGTCTAACTTCATTTATGAAGCTAGTCGGCATAACCTTTTTGATTCTACAAAAAGGGGGAGAAGTGAATATAAACTCACTAAATACATGTCTAAAAATTAATTTTTAGACTTGATGAGTTTAGGTTTTGTAATCATCATAAAGGGGGAGATTGTTGATATAAATAATGCCTAAAAACATTATTAACATTTATCGATATCTCTATGTTTCGATAATCACAAAACGTAAACCCATTGAGCTAAAAATTATGTTGTAAACAAGTATTTAGTGGTAAATATTCACTTAACATCCAAATCACATAAGGTATGAATAAACAAAGTGTTTATTGCATTCTATGATCAAAGGAATTTTTATTTTTACAAACCTTACATTTTTTATAAAATGGGACAAACATTTTCAAACCTATACAAAATGTTTTTGTATTTATAAAAAATGTTTTATTCAAAATAAATATTTTGAATTCAAATTTCTACCCAAAAAACGGCTAGATTCTTCAGCTAAAACCTTCCCCACAAAAGGACAAAAAATTCTGAAGAATTTTTTTAATAGGGCGGCCCCCTTAATTATACTAGCAGCTCCCTTAATTATTAAGGGGACCGGCCAAAATCCGGAACAATATTTTTTTTCTTATAAATACTGGCTCAAATCTGGCATTTTTCCTTACCTTTTTGCACAAAAACCTTCTGTAAAAATCTCTCTCAATCTTTCAAATAAATCCTTTGATCATATAATCATAAGATTTTGTTTCCAAGTGATTCAAGCTTATACCATTCAAGTGCAAGAGAAGAATACTTCTATCCATCAAGACAAGAAGTATTACAACTTAGTGTGATCCCTTCATCTAAGTTGTTTCTACATCACCATTTGTATATTATTCATTCATTTGTGTATAATTTGTGAATATTAATTAGATAGTTGTAAATATAAGGAGTTAGGCTAGTAAGGTGTGTAAGTAAACAAGTTGTGAAGAAGATAGTGGTGTGAATAAGTAGTGATTGGTGTGAAGAAGAAAGTGATGTGCTTAGGTGTGAACAATTTGTGTATTAGTTGTGAAGAAGGTGTGAAGAAGTTGAAGTCTTGAAGAAATAGAAGTCGTGAAGTAGTGAAGAGATTGAAGTCGTGAAGAAGAAGTTGTAAAGAAGGTGTGTAGTGATTAGTGGTGTGAGATTGGTTCTAGCCAGTATTAGAACTCGACATTTAGCTTAGTGTCGTTAATTGGTGTATGCAAAAGTCTTGTAAGGGTTTCTCCGCCATAAGGGAGCTTGTTTACATAGTGAAGAAAACTCTCGAGCTAGGTGCTCGGGGAGTGGAGTAGGGCAAGGAAGGTGTCCTTGTAGCCGAACCACTATAAATCTCTCATGTCTCGGTTAGATCTTTCCATTTTTCACTTCCTTATTATTTACTTACATTATTATTACTTTAGTACTTAGTTACATAATTGCTTATATTGTGCAATACTTGAATTCACATAATATCGAATCAAAAGTTTTTACAAGTAAACAAAGTTTTAAAAACAAAGGTTTTCATAATAAATTAAAAAGACATAAAACTATTCAACCCCCCTTCTAGATTTCCAGAAGTAAGATGATCTTAACTGTTTTTTATGTCATGTGTGCTGCTGATATGTGACATTTTGCTGCTGCAAAGTATAGTCTAGACATAGAAAATGAGATTGATTGTGTTACCTTGTCTCTGCAAACACCTATCTTACAAAAGTTTGATTATTTGCTCCGTGCACACAAACACACCTGTCAATTTATGTTTATATAGGAGTTTACTGAATTTGAAGTAGCTTTACTTTGCTAGAAGATTGGAAAGAGCTCATTGTAACAAAGACAGTGCTATTTCTCATGCTATTGACTACTATAACAAGTTTTCAGATATGAATCTGATAACTAAAATCCTTCAAGATCTGCCCATGATCATTTGTTCACATTCTATTACAGAACAAGTGAAACATTATCGTACCCTTAAACTGTATTATAGATGAGTAATCTTTGGAAAGTTTTAGTTCATATCTTTGATCCAACAAAATATTAATGGATTTCAAATTAATATGAAGAATTTGAGGTTTACAATGCTAGTCCCAGGATAACCAACCCCGTGTAGATTATCATAAAGGTATCCATTTGAGGTGAAATCGGACAAGATCAACTGCATATTAGATGACCAGTAAAAATAACAAGATTTATGTGTCGTAGAGATCCTAACCGTCCGATTTCTAGTTCAAATTCATCTTGGTTCTTAATTCCTCCTAAATTTTTAATCTTTTTTAGTACAATGGAAATCCCACCTTCAAAATCCGTTCTATATACACTTCCAATCATTCCTGATCAAATCAAGCAATCTTTATCAATTAAAGCTTTAGTACCAGCTTCCCAATCTTCATACTTTGTTGGCAAAGTTTTGCTAGAAAGTATGAGTTTCCCTACAATGCATTAGAGTCTGATGAATCTAACGGTGTGCTCTAAATTATCATCGTCTCATCATTTATGCTTCTTCTTTGAGCTTTCATATTCATAATGGCGGAAACACTTAGTTTTGATCTTCTTGATTCAATATTAGTCAAGCCTCCGGAACATGATTGATCCAAAGGAGGACCACAAATTCTGGATTATGAGGAAACGACGAGGAATTGAACCTTTGGGCTAGAAATGTAGGGATCCGACCCGATAGGTTATTATAGGAGACGTTGAAATGAATCAAGTTTGACAGATCTGATAAAGAAGACGGGATTGACTCAGATAATGAATTTTCGGAAAGATCCAAGGTTTAGATTTTGGAGAGGTTTCCTATAGTTGGCGGTATAGATCCGTTAAGGTTGTTTTTATGAAGATCAAGGATTCTTAGGTACAACATGTTGTACAATGCCTCTGGGATTTGTCCTTACAAAGAATTTCCTGAAGCATCCCTGCAAACATAAAGAAATTAGTATTTGCCTACACGGATATGCAATATAACAATGAAAGGATAAGGAGTAACTGAACTTACAGTTCTAAAAGAAATTGGCAATTGCTTAAAGAATCTGAAATTCCACCATTTAGGTCGAGATTATGATCAAGAACTTGCAGAAGCTCAACGGACCCAAATTCTTTCAGGATTTCTCCGTTTATTGAATTATTTTCGAGTTTAATCACCGAAAGTCTTTTTAAGTTTGAAATCTCTGCCGGGATTTGACCATCTAATCTATTATACCCCATGTTTAAAACCTTTAATCCACTACATTGTGAAATAATTCTCAAAGGAATCTCCCCTTTTAAACCGTTGTCGGCCACATCAAAAACCTTTAGCTTTTCACTACAAGTTTGCACCCCTTGAATTTGTCCTTCAAACCCGTTATACGTAGTAAGAAACATAACTAACTCAAATTTGTCCATTCAGGTACACTAAAAGGAGCAATCCCACTAAAAAGATTACTACCAAGATCCAAAAGTTCAAGCCTTTGACAACGTAAAACTTGTTCTTCAACACTTCCATTTAACGCACTGTTCCTTAAAGACAAGTAAACTAAACTCGGGATATCACAAATTTGTGAAGGGAATTCGCCACTTAAACCATTAAACGACACATCAAACCCTTCGAGGTTCAAACA
Organism: Artemisia argyi; assembly: GCA_030686995.1. Taxonomy (NCBI): domain Eukaryota; kingdom Viridiplantae; phylum Streptophyta; class Magnoliopsida; order Asterales; family Asteraceae; genus Artemisia; species Artemisia argyi. The sequence goes on from CM060694.1 coordinate 43,030,401, forward strand.
CTTGTTAACATTACTCAGAATTGTACCCGAAAGCTTATTACGTGACAATGAAATGAACTTAATCTTTTTACAAAAACTAAACAAAGACAATAACAATTTAAATCAAAAAAAAAAAAAAAAAAAAAAAAAAAGCACGTTAGTATAGCATGGATTGTGGCGGGGATTTTCCGTGTGGGGATGTAATGTTTTATTTTTGAATCTCGCTAAATACTTTATATGTTGTTTGATACATGGTTAAGAATTTTTGCTAGAGTTCAATTATCGCATGTTACAACCGTTTACAATTATATTTTGATCTTTTACGTTTTATTTTGAACGTTATATGAAACGTTTGCCACAATATCGCATATCGTTAATTATCTACCACTAGAAACCTCCGTTGCTATGCACCGGTAATCGCCTATTTACTAAATGTTTACATCTCATACGGTTTGAATGACTAAATCTGTAATGAGTTCGTTAAATAACTCAAGTAATTTGTGAAAGTGGTTAATATTTAATGGACTTTAAAAAAAAGAAGGAAAAAAATGAAACTTATCTCATAAGTTTACCTAAACACCACTAATTTCAAGTGTGAAAAACAGGAACACAAACCCCAAATTCACCACCCCACACCACCCTAACCCCAAAAACATTTCCCACCAACAACAATGTCCGGCAAAGGCAAACGTAAGCGCCGCCACCAAGACTCCGACTCCGATTCTGATTCCGAACTCCCATTCAAATCAAAACTCAAACCGGACTTCGAAATCCTCTCCATCCTCAAACCTTAACCGCCGCCACAAAAAAATCCGCCTCATCTTCCAAAAGCCTAACCTTAAACGACCTCCAATTATCCTCCACGTGTCGTGAAGTTACTGACCTTCCGTTATCCTCTGTCCAGAACAGAATCTAAACACTCGCTATCAGTTTAGCCAAGTCTATTCTCTCCGGTAATGGTTTTAGTTTCAACGTCCCTTCACGCACTGCTATGAATCAGCTTTACGTCCCTGACCGCATTGTGTTGAAAGATAAGTCTAGTGTTCGACCTTATGCGAATGTGTCAACTGTCCTAAAAACGACTATTATGACGCGTATACTATCATTAATTCACCAGTTGTCACTAAAGAGTATTCATGTGACGAAACGTGATTTGTTTTATACTGATGTGAAATTGTTTCAGGATAAGATGCGGAGTGATGCGGTTTTGGATGACGTGTCGTGTATTTTGGGGTGTATGAGGAGTTCGTTGAATGTGGTAGCGGCGGAGAAGGGAGTTGTTGTTGGGAGGTTGGTGTTTAGTGATAACGGTGATATGATTGATTGTACGAAAATGGGGATAGGTGGGAAGGCGATATCGCCTAATATTTATAGGGTAGGGGATAGTTCTAGTGACGCGTTGTTTATTTTGTCATAATGGTACCTCTAGTTGTGTAATAAGCTCCTCAACAAAAATGGTTGTGGGTTCAAATCCTACTTAGAACATGTGCGATAGTTTGTGGTTTAGCTAACTGTTTTTATTTAAAATAAATATTGTAAAAAAGTATCAACCATCATAAATGAATAGTAATCGGTCTCAAAAATTTTTGTCCATACTGCATATAAAGAGAAAATGTTTTTGTTTAAACATTCTGAAAATAAGAAATAGAAAAATAAGAGTGCTTTTAGTTATAAAGAAACACCTTTATTTTCCATAAAATATTTTGTAAGATAAATGAAAATAAAAAATGCGTTCAAATAAAATGTTTCCATCAAATTATCTACAAATTAGAAAATTTGTATTTTCTACTTTAATAAGAGAAACTATAAAATATTTCTTTTTCTGATAAAAATCTTCTCAAGTTCATTTTGAACTTGATAAATAATGTTGAAGTTTTTATGAAGAGGATTTTGAATTAAAGTAAAATAAATATCCAACATTAGAGGGCCTACTTTGCTCTACAATAAATATTATTCAATCCATATCGCTCGCTGCCTGCAATCTTGGTTTTCACCACAAATGGAATTCGTGAATTCCTCGAAAGGTTAACATATGTGTATAGAGAGGCTCTTTAAATAGGTTTCCCTCTCGTATTAATCTTCCTCTCGTGGGGTTCCTGTGGCGACAACTTTATGTCCTTTTTGCAATAATGAGGAGGAAGATTTAGACCATTCTTATAAATTGCCCTCGTGTGTTGCCTATATGGAAAAAAGTTTGGAGGTGGTGGCAGTTACTTCCTCATGTGATTTTCCCTCGTTTGATATCAAGGATACTGCTTTGGGTACGTTTGCTTCGAATACCTGCTCACTATTTAACAAGGCCGTTCATGGTGTGTTCCAAAGCACTTTTTGGGCAATATGAAAATGGAGGATTAAAGTCATTAAGGCTGAACAAGATCGTGTCGATAGCATCAAAGAGGATGATATTTTTCCTTCCATTAAGAGGATATCCAAGATTTGGATTAGTGCTCGTGCTTCTTCTAGACCTGCTAATTGGAATTGTTGGATGTCCCGCCCTTTTGATTTGTTTACTCTCTTGTAATCTTGGTTCTCATGCTTATGGTTTGGTGCTATAATTTTTAGCATTTGTTCTTTGTTTGTGTTTTGGGTTTTTTTTTGTATAATTTTTGTATCCGTTTGGTTTCCTTTTTGGAGCATTTTCTAATAAAACTTCTAGCCTTTCAAATAAATAAATTGTGGAAAACTAGAAGGGGGGTTGAATAGTTTACCGCTTTTTCGATTCTTATTTAGCTTAAATATCCTTTTAGAAACTTTACGTTTACTTAAAGATATAAACACAACTTTATATGTTTGATTCTTTGAAAAGCTTTTCATGTGAATAACAATTCTAACTTTACTTGTTTCATACTTTGAAAAGCTTTACTTGTGATGATCCTAACTTTGCTTGTTTTAGTTCTTTGAAAAGCTTTACATTTGTTTCAAGATATAAATACAACTTTACTTGTTTTAATTCTTTTGGAAAGCTTTATATGTGATTAGCAATTATAACTAAAAGACAACATGTAATAAGCAAAGATAAAGAAAGAAACGATCAAACCACAACACGATTGTTTATCGTGGTTCGGCTACAAGGACTCTTTTTCCTTGCCCTACATCCACGCCCCGAGTTTCCAACTCGAGAGTTATAAGCACTAATCAAGAAGCTCCTTTCACCGGCGGAGAAAACCTTTACAACGTCGCTTACACTTTTACCGACACTAAGCTAGATGTCGAGTTCTTTTACAAGGGTACAACCACTCCCATTCGTCGCTTACACTTTTACCGACACTACTAGATGTCGAGTTCTTTTACATGGGTTCAACCACTCCCGTTCGTCGCTTACACTTTTACCGACACAAAGCTAGATGTCGAGTTCTTTTCCAAGGGTACAACCACTCCTGTTAGTTCTTTTACAAGGGTACAACAACTCCCGACACATTACGTATTTTGAGGCCTAAAATACTAACCACTTACATCTATATACATGACACACATGAAGTATAAACTATCAAAGCTTATACATGACCAAGCTACAAAGACTTGCAACTTTAGAGTTGAAGCTTGTAACTTCTTGAATGATCTTGTGAAGTCCCTTTCTACATAAGAGAATCACAAATCAAAAGGTTACTGAGTTAGTTGAGAGAGTATGTGAATATATGTCCTAAAAGGGTTACCAAAAACTAACAAATGGTTTGGTATTTATAGCAAACAATTCTGCAGGTCTGGCGGATCAGGCGGACCCCTTAAAAGGGTTTCGCCCGTGTACCCCCAGGGTACCGCCAGGGCTGCAGTTGGTTTTGCAATAAATCTTGCAAACCAAACAAGGTCTTGTCTCATAACTCCTAGCAACCAAACCATGTCACATCTCATAATAACAAGTCAAATACAAAGCTTGCAAGCAACAACAAAGTTAGTCAAACACATTTCTTTCCATAAATGCATCATGACAAAACTTGCCCTAAATGTGATGTGACCTTACTATATAAAGAAATAAATATGATGTGACAAGACTCATTTTAGTTTAAGAAATAAACACAATGTTTTGTTTAAAAGGACATGTTAACCTTAGTTAAACAAGACTTAAACACATAAAGTGATGATTTACTTATAGCTAAACTTCATACTTTGTCATTAACAAAACTTAGCAAAGATCGTATAAATAACGTTTTTAGGTGATATTTGTATTAACAAGCTCCCCCTTTTTGTTGATGACAAAACATAAACTTTATTTATAAGTAAGTCACTAGTTTTAGTGTTAAGACTTATAAAGTTAGTATAAAAAAACTTGTTTTTGCAAAGATGAGATGATAAGCACAAAAAAAAAATGTTTTTGCAAATATGAGGTTGATAAGCACAAGTTTATATAAATTCTCCCCCTTTTTGTCGAAACAAAAAGAAGAGTAGCGAAGCGGAATTAAGACTTGCTCCCCCTTGGACGATACTCCCCCTAAATGGAGTGCCAAGAGAGGAGACATGGATTTTGAACCTACAAGAAAAAGGTTAGTTGTTGCACAAGATAAGTCATGAAAGTATTTCATGTTTAAACACAACTAAGAGTTGTGAAGTGAAATAATACAACACTCATGCTCCCCCTTGAATATTACTCCCCTAAATGGAGTATCAAGGAAGGAAAACATGGATAATTAACCTACAAAAAGAGAGGTTAGTTTCTAAAGCACAAGATTAATGTATGGTACCATATCAAAGTAAAGTTCACACATCATGCCTAAATGGTCATCAAACAATTCAAACATTGTTGTAGAATGAATTTCATTAAATTGTAAAATTTTGACTCTTAGGGTGTGTTTGGTATCCTGGGAGGAATGACAATGGGTATGAGTTTGATAGTACTCAACTATGAAAGTTTGGTGGAAGGGTGGTTTGATATGTTGATGGTGGATAGTTTGAACTTGAAGGAGCAAAGGTGGAAGGTGGAGTAGTGTTTTTGCTTCCTTCATTTGTTGATTGAAGTGTTGTTTATAAAACCATGATATGGTTGATTTGAGAGTCAACCATACGTTTGAAGGCATGAAGGTGGTTTAAATGAGTGTCAATATCATTATGAAGGTTTTGAGGTTTTTCCCATATGGATACTTCTATTTTCTTATAAGAAGAAAGTAGAGATTCAAGGTTTTGGGAAGGTTCTTGTGATGATGGTTGTTGTTGTGGTGGTGGTTGTTGATTTTGAACAAAATGGCGGAAACTTGGTTCGCCAATAGGATTTCCATGAAGGTCTTTGTAAATTGGGTGAAACACAAATGATTGTGAGTGGGTATGACCTTGATCATTTGGAAAAATGGATGGTCTAGCATAACGGTAAGCCAACCGTTCTACTAATGATGGTTGATGGGGTTCATCATCTAGTTGATCACTAGGTTGTTGTTGGGTTTCCATTTGAGCAATTGTATCAAAAAGTGACAAGGATGGTGGACTTGATGATTTGGGTGATAGGTCTTCTAAGGTTTCCAAATAAGGTAGTGGTGATGTTGGTGGTGTATGAAAAAATTCCATTGGTGAAATTTTTGGTGATTGAGGTGATGATGTTTTTGATAGTTGAGCTTGTTGAAAAGGTGATAATGAATCACTTGAAGGTCTAGTTGTTGGAGGAATGGTTGCCATGTTTGTGTAGCAATGTGTTGGAGAGGGTGTTGGGTATCAAGATTTAGCAATTCTTGAAAGGTAATTTCATTGGTATTACAATGTGT